>JAHWFP010001685.1:31014-71418 GCA_023313725.1 Lithobius niger | reverse complement strand
CTGGCGCCCGCACTTCCTTCATCTTCCTGCACTTTGACATCGATGAATGCTGGCAGATCTAATCAAGAACGTTTGCTCAAACTACAAAAGAAAACTGTATGATTTACTCTACACTAGGGGTGACAAAATGGACAGAACTTGAAGAAGAGTGTTAAACAAAACCGATTAATGGCTATCCTCTGGTGGTTGCAGCTTCTAAAGTCTTTGAAAAGTTTTTTTTTGGGGGGGGGGGGGGAGATGAAACGTCTTCAATATCCCCTCCCTCATCTTGGAGGAATTTTGCCTAACATTGGAGGAGGGTGAATATAAGCCCTGACATTTGCTTTCTTTGTTCAAGAGGTTGGAAATTTTCCCATTTCATGACCTAGTCTCTTACAGAACAGGTTTGCGTGCTTTTAAAAATCAAAATCAAGGCTATGGTCCACATATATCTGTGGATTGTTACTCCACAAGACAGAGAAACCAACTGCATTACGAATTCTACCAGACGGAGTTTAGCAAGCGGCCACCAGAGCCAAAATTACTCCCACATGAAACAAAATTCCTGGGGATATTAAAGACGTTTCATCTCTCCAAAGATTTTTCAAGTACTCTTTAGAAGCTGCAACCACCACAGTTAGTGGATATCGATTAATCGGTTTTGTTTAACACACTTCTTCAAGTTCCGTCTGTCTATTTTGTCCCCCCCCCCCCCTCTTGTCCTGCATCTCTTTCCACTTTCTCCTGTGACATTTTTTTTTTTTTTGTTTACCGGTGCCTCAACTGCTTGTAAACATTATAAATTTATGTACAATAAATAATTATGTGGTAAATTTAATTGCAATATAGAATTATTTTTGCAGTCTCTCTCATGGGCAAGAGCAGGTATGGGATAGTTCGACCTTATTGTTCAGAATCGTTCAGTCTCGTTCTGACAAAAAGGAACTTAAAACTGCTCAAAATATGTTAAATTGTTGTGGGTTTAATTTGTCGGTAACCAGTATCGGAACAATGGAGCATCAGCTCGATACACCAGTTCGATCAGTATCTTTATTAAGGGTTACACATAAACACTAGTCTCTCATAACATCCAATTGGCAATTAACGATAACTAATTATAATCTAAGTCAGTACTCATCACTTGACTTCAAGCCGGCTCACTGTCCTTAGCCTAACACTTTTGGCAAGAAGCAAAGTCTGAATTATCCAGATCCAGATCAGGGGTTCGCTCTTGACCAAGCGCTCACCACTCTACTCCAGTCCACTCTGGATAGCGCCAGCCCTCATCAACCAACACCAGTACTAGCCACTCTGCTCAGCCTGGTTAGATCCAATAGAAATCCAGTTCTCTCAACAATGAGAACCGGATCCCAATTCGGGGCATATAAGCAAGCTAGCATAAGAGCTTAGCAGTCTTGAATTTATTTCAGACCCCAAAAGTCTGCCAGTCTCTGAGCTCCGTAACCCAGGATGCTTGATAACCAAGTTATGTATTAAATTGCATAAAGTTAGAATAACTTTATGCTGGACTTGGAATAGATCTTCTTAGTTATTATTAGAAGCTATAGTCTAGGCCAATCCTTGGCAAGGACGCATAGTTAATACCATGCCTTCATTAAGTAAGTGTGCTATACACGGAAATTAAGAGGGAGACTATAAACCCTAACCCTGAATATTCACCTTGAATAAATTCAAGTTCATTAAACCGAAATACTCCTTGTGTGATTTCCCTTCTTTGCTTACCAATTTTTTGTGTGATTGTATTGCTGTTGACAACCGCAGACCAGTAGAGCTATCAACTCTACACGATAAAGCCAACAAAGGGGATTTCCAAGAGATTTACACAATGAAAAACCTAAAACGCTAATGCTATAGCATAATCTATCATAATACTTTATGTAGTATATTTTTAATTCTTCAGATTTTCCCAGATTCTATATTCACTTCCCTTGCTTTCCTCGATTTTACAGTTACTTTGAACCTTGGCTGAAGTGTTACCTAACCACGGAAAAAAGTCAGAAATTGCACTAGAGGTTTTTTTCCCTCCAGCGTATTTCTTAACAATCTAGTCAATGAATGGGTCATGCGAGATTAGGCCTGAAGTCATTTACGCTCTTTCTGTGCTGCTTTCACCATGTCATGGAGTGGGATGCAGAGGACTATAGTTATGGCCACTATCGGGAGCGTATGGAATTCCATACGCTCCTGATAGCAACCATAACTATAGTCCTTTGAATCCCACTCCATGGCATGGTGAAAGCAAGAGCGTATAGAATTCCATACGGTCCTGATAGCGGCTATAACTATAGTCCTCTGTGTCCCACTCCATGACATGGTGAAAGCAGGAGCGTATGGAATTCCATACGCTCCCGATAGTGGCCATAACTATAGTCCTCTGCATCCCACTCCATGACATGGTGAAAGCAGCACAGAAATATGTGGACCATATAGATGCTCAGAAAACTACTGTAGTGATTTAGGTGAACAATCTTTTTCCGGTAAGTGGCATTCAAGGATATGTGTTGGACAAATATGTTTTTTACCCCCAAAGCCTTGTAGAGGGTACTGGGCATTGATCAGTCTACTTGGACATAGTTTGTTGTGTTGCTTTTGGTTCAAAATTATGTAGGCTAGGATCAGTCCATATGGAAAAAGAGACGAAACCCAGAACTAATGGTAATAGAAGTAAACTTTGCTGTTTCTGACTCAGAAAGACCTGCTGAACACCATACTAAGAGTCTAGAAAAATCTAAGTGGCAGAAGAGGTCTAAAATAGCCGCCATCTTGAAAAAATGGCTTCCGGTTATAGTTTTTCACATATTTATCTCGTTACTTGCCACTCCTAAGACAAAATTGATACTGCATAAAATTAAAGTACGCAAAATTTCCTACAAAATATGTTCTATTTACTTTTTCTCTCGGAACAATGGTTTGGATGATATGAAGCATTTGAACTGTTATTGCCGCTCAAAAGTCTTTGTTTGGTTACTACATAATTGTTAAACATAACATTGCACATAACAATGTAAATGTTATGGGATTATCACACGTAACACTGTTCCGGACATCTTTAGGTGGATGTTTGTTCTCATTTGATGGAAAGAACTTTGTTTTACTTATTTGTTCCATTCAGTAACCGTTATCAATGTAGGCTAGTCAATTTACATGTATACCCTGACATAATTGTAATAGAAGTAAACTTTGCTGTTCCTGACCCATGAAGACATGCTCAACAACATACTAAACGTCTAAAAAAATCTAAGTGGCTGGAAGAGGTCTAAAATGGCCACCATCTGAGGGGGAGGGATGATTAACACCCCTCCCCCCCAACCTTTTTTTGGTCGTAACTCCTTAACCGTCAACAAACCAAAAGCATAATGTGAAACAAAAACGTTCAAGACACAATCCTGTGCAGGAAATGTGATATACATCTTTTACGTAAAGGCAACCCTTGAACCCCCAAATCCTATTAAAAATAAGCTTTTATCAATCGGTTGTTATAGTGAGGTAAGCTTTTACCAATTGGTTGTTATAGTGAATTTGTGTTCAAAGTATTCTTGCGAGCCCTGCATAGCCTGAAATGGACATGCTTAGGATTTTCTGAAAGAGGGGACATTTTCTTTCCATCAATCCTAACCGAAATTGTTTAGCTTAGATTGGGATCGGCCTACATCCCTTAAAGGTGTTACTGTAATTGGTGTAGTGCTAGTTTCAATTTTAAGGTTCCATTTTAATGCTTGCATTCGTATTGTACCTAAGATAAACAATTTCGGTTAGGATTAATGGAAAGAAGAGATCCCCACCTTTCAGAAAATCTTAAGCATGTTTATTCCGAGCTATTAGGGGGCTCACAAGAGCACTATGAAATCAAAAATCAACATACGCTTTTGCCGCTATGCCATTACTTCTTCACCTTTAAATGGGTGTAGGATGGTCCCTATCTAAGTTAAACTATTTCTGTTAGATTTGATGGAAAGACTTATAGATCCCCACCTTTTAGAAAATTCTAAGCATGTACATCTAGGGCTATTAGAGGGCTCTCAAAGAGTACTTTTAACACGAAAATGACTACAATAAACCAATTAAAAAAGAAGCATTCGCGCAAATAGATATTATTTTCGGATTCAAGGTTGCTTTTAAGTAAAAGATGCATATCAAATTTCCTGCACAGAATTGTGTCCTGAACGTTTTCGTTCCATATTATGCTTTTGATTTGTTGACGGTTAAGAAGTTACAGCCAAAAAACGTGTTAAACCACCCCCCCCCCCCTTCAGATGGTGGCCATTTTAGACCTCTCCAGCCACTTACATTTTTCTATACGTTTATATGTTGTTTAGCATGTCTTTCTGGGTCAGAAAGAGAAACAGCAAAGTTTACTTCTATTATATTACTTCAGGGTATACATTTAAATTGACTAGCCTATTACGTCGATAAGTGTTACCAGAAGCCTAAGAAAACAAGTTGTTTTCTATGAGCTCCTGGTGTTACTGATTGAAACCAATCAGTACAACAAAGTTCCTTTCCATAAAATGAGAACAAACACTCAGCTAAAGATGTCCGGAACAGTATTACGTGTGATAATTACTTCCGGTGGCTAAATAAGGCAATAACTTAACATAAAATGGATCACTTACAAGCCCTCTCAAGCTGAAGTGAGCAACCAGTAGCATAAATTCATTGTTGGGGGGTTGCACCTACGATTCAGTCTTGTCTGCCACTCAGCTTTGTTCGAAAAAAGTAAGGCCTTTTTTTTTTATTCATCCCTGGTTTATTTACACGACATATATTAATTCTGACTTTCATTATGGGGCATCCATGCTTCCAGATATGTCAGAAGTAAAACATGGGGCTTTTCAGGGTGGGAGATCCACTGACTTTTTAACCGCCATCACCCCAATATTTATACCACCGTGAGTATCTCGTACTGAAGTTTCCGTCTAAATCACAATTAGGTGATGTTTTGTGTACTGCCAGCGAGAATACCAATTAACCACAAAACTCACCTACCAGCAGGCAGATGAGTCAGTAAACTACGACAAAATTGGTCATCCACAAGACCCCTCTATTTTAATTGAGCTGGGCATACTTAAAATTTCATCTATATATGGCTCCGTTGGTGTAGGTTGTGCAATGTGCAGTGGGGTTTCCTCCTGCTGTACGTAATGGTGTTAATTCTTATACCGCTACTGATATAGCAAGTAACAGGATTTCGTAGTAGTACCGGTGCCCCACAATGGTTATGCTTCTCTGCTACCAGTATAATAAATCTACTACTGATGCACATTTTCATTCACTTTAAGCTGATGTTACATTTATACATCAATCAGCAATCACCAACTTACAAGGACACGTAAATGAATGCTTTAAAAAGTACAGCTCTTAAAACTTACAAAGAAAAATAAAAGTGTTTCATTAAGATTAACTGTACGTACACAGTATACTGCATTTCAAATATTACAAAAAGTTGATCTGAGGAAATACCCCACTATGCTAAGGATATCAAAAATAAATAATGTATGTGTAAACCTTATAACTAAGACTGCACAGGATGCTATGTTTAAGGACACAAGCAAAATTACCAAGGTCGACTAGAGATTTTGTGACACGGCTAGTGTTTCTGTCAAGACAAGAGTTAAGAAAAGAATTAAACACCGATGGTTAAAGTGATTTGTTTCTAACATATCTTGGTGTGGAAATAAGGTATCGCTTTACCTACTGGTGTGGCATGCTGGAATTCATGATTCATCCACGGTTGACAAAGATAAATGCTACAGATTTTTGCTCACGACGTCAAAGCTTTATCCTAGATTGCCTTGAATTATGCAAGGGATACACACAATATAATTCTAGGATTCCAACAAAATATCTTTTGCAACAATATTTTAAAATGCACTTGTCACAAGGAATTGGCAAACAAACGTTAAATAAAGCCACGTGACTGTACTTCATGTAGAGAATCGAGAAAAATGAGCTTTCCCGTTCCTAGGGTATGATTGGTATATCTGTTTTTTATCCCGGCACCTATCCAATAAAATATTTGCATTATTTTCAGATTTAGTTGAATTCTGACTAGAGTTTTGATCCTTCCTTCTCCACCCATACAACAGCCTTAGGCGATTCCCTGGGTAGCAATAGTTGAGTGTGTTGCACCAGTGGAAGCGGATGGACCAAAACCTTTAGTCAGCAACTCCTCTAAATCAGAAAAAAATGCAAATATTTCAGCAGGCATTCTGAGATATAAATTCATACATTTCTCGTTAGGATGGAAAATCTCCCAGGTTTTATCGATATTATATCGACACACAGTCTAACAGTCTTAATCGTGTCTAGCGTTTCCTACTTTTTATTTTGACGTATTTCATTAAATTTCAGTAATCAAATTGTTGCATCAATCGCATGAATCAAGAATATCTGTTTTCTTTACCTTTGTTCTTGTGTTTGGTATGACTAGGACATTCTTGGTCTAAAAATGTTAACAAATTGTTAATTTGTATCGACTTTTTTGAGATAGCCCTAAGACAAAACTCAAATTATCTTGACTTGACAGAAATTCTATAAGACAGGTCTTTCATCTAAGTTAAAAAAGACAAGGAAAATCCACAAAACTGCAAAAAATAAAACTGTATAGTTTTTAACTACTCATTTCTCTCAAATTAATTTTCCTGTGATAATAGTCTTAATTTTCAATAGCAAATTTACATCTTACTTTCTTACATAATAAAATGAAAACGTACGAGGGTCTCAAATTATCCCACAGCCTAAAAAAAATAAAGGCAATTCTCAGTTAGTTAAGTGATGTATGAACGCGAGCATTGAGTAAGGTGATCAAAATTTTAGAAGTTAAAAATCATAAGTTTAAAACTCAAAATTATAGGCCTTTATGATTCAGACTCCTGCAATTAACATTATGTAACTAATTACTACAGGACTTAGCACTTTGCCCATTTGTACGGAACAAATTAAAAAGTAACTAAGGGAATTGTAAAGCTGGAAAATAATTACACATTTTAATAAATGAAATTAAAATATATGCTGCAATATAACTAGCAAATAAGAAGCAGGTGCAATTACGTATACTGGTGTTAAAGTTATGGTGTCATGGCCTACAGGCTAGATCACATCAAATACTAAAAGTGAAAGTATACGGAGCAATTCAAGTATAACCAGAAGCCGACTAACGAGCCCCGCAGGGGCGAGGGGCGAGTGTTCATTTTTTTCTGGTATAACTAGTGTTGATTGCTTGTTCATTGTTAGTTTAAAAAAAAACTAAAATGAGGTTTATAACTTTTTTGCATCAATACAAATGGTGGATTGCTGCAGCAATTTTTGAGTTTGGTGTTACAAACTACGAGTTATGCAGATTTCATAGAAAATTAACAGTTCCACATCTGTCGAGTGCATGTGGAGCCACAGTGGTACCGTAAGGGTATCATTTTACTAGTCTAGTTTAGGGTTGAATCAAAGGACTACGTTGAGGTCAAAGTTATCCAGCACATATTGCTTGACATGAAACATCTAATTAATACATCTATGCATAAATTAATTACAACTAATAAATTAATACTGCAATAATTATGGGACTAGCTGGACGACTGCAAATTACTGCAAATTTTGCAGTTCAATGCTAGGTTTACATCTTAGCAAAAAAAATTGCTTTCTGTAGTGAACTAAATTGTAAATGTTCACTAACAGGCTAAGCTGTATGTAGTCTAGTACATATTCAACAATTGCGGAATAATGGAACTGTAATAAATTATATAATTAAAATACCTTATGACCTGAAGATTTAAAATCCATAAACTGACGATTAAAACACTACGAAGTGCTGTTGTAATGAATGTTCAGCACTGGTACTGAACCAATTGTATCGAAGTACACTATCACCTTAACCAGTTTGTTAATAAACTTGTGCATTTCACAAGGTGTCGAACAGGAAAACAGTTAAACAATGCTTAGTTTTACAGTACAAACTGGTTTTCTGGAGAAGAAACTTGTTAAAAACTTGTTTTACACAACACTGTTCCGACATTAATCCTAGGAAAGTTGGACAACGTTACTATCACAGTAATCAGCAGAAGTAGGAAGAACTTGTTGACTAATTACTAATACCAACTACTAACTTGATCACATTCAATCTCTCTCAGCAGCATGACTCAGAAGATGTTTATGCAAGCGTTTACGATTTTTGAACCAGCTACGGCACTGTCCACAAATATACTGGCACATGGTTGTTTCGTTTGGTATGGTGCTGACGATATCGAAGGACTCAATTTCTTTTGCGTGACTTGCAACATGATCTATATATTTGATACACTGATTAAATTCAGCACTGCACAATTCACATAAAAAGGAAAATGCTTCTTCAGCACGATGGACATAACCTTGCTGTTGCAAGTCTCCATCTTGTGATTGGTTTTCCTTGTCTTTGACCAGTTCCACAACCTCATAATCTTGTACTGCTGTGCAAATGGATTGCTGGAAATTATCATCCGGTTCTGCACCCATGCAACTGTGCGCACTGGACTTCAATGATAATATATTCGAATTGCCTGTCTTTGCATCGCTGCTGCCTTTCTGTGACGTGGAATGCCATTCGCTTTCTGTTTCCGTCTCGTCATCACTAGACCCACAACCACATTTCTTAAACCTAACGCGCTTAGGCCTGGTTGAGTAAGAGATGGTGGGGACAGAGCAAGCACCTGAGAACATTTTGTCAGTGTTGGTATGAATGCTGCCAACATGTTTACGTAAATATGTTCTACTCCAAAATGCTTTTGTGCAGTACTGGCACTTGAATTGTTCTTCTTCACTATGAAGATATTTTGTATGGTTAGCTAAGGCACCCCTGTATGAAAATGCAGCTTTACACCCTTCTGCTCTGCATTTGTATGGCTTTGAACCTCTCTGCATGTTAGCATGGAATTTTACACCTTGAGACGGCGCGAAAACTTTTTCAGATTCAGTATTTTTGCAGAGTTCTTTCCTAGTTTTAGTGAACGTTGATGTGTTTTTCTGTTTTGCATTACTTTTGCTTAGGTTTTTGTGTTTCTGTTTTGCCTTATTTTTGTGGATGGATAAGTTTTTCAGCTTTGACTTGCTTCTGTAGATATCCCTACCATGATGAATGCTTGCTGTATGGTTCCACAAAGACCCAGCATGTGCGTAGGCCGCGTCGCACCCATCCTCTTTACACTTGTATGGCCTTGGATCAGCTTGCACCTTCTTTGATCGTTTCGATGTAATGTCGGCATGGAGATGATCTAGGCAAACAGTTTTAACTATTGGAAGATTGGCTTGTAAAATCAGCACTTTAGTCTTGAATGAATTACCATCATCATTAATGGTATTCTTTTGAGGGATAGGCTTGTGTTGCTCTTCGCTATTAAAATTTTTTCCCTTACTGCAGGTATTCACCTGATGAGCAATTTTCATCAACTTGGCCTGATTGAGCCTAGTTGCGTAAGGATTGGAGGCACTGACTTCATCCTCACAGCTGTGATAGCACCAGTTACTGTCAGTTTGTAACGAGGCTCGTACTTTGCTTTCAATGTTGAACTTTTGATGTCGAAACTCTGTTCTTTCTTTGTTAACTACTCTTTCATTGCACTTGATTTTTGGTACTTTACATTGGTTGATACGATTTTTCCGAGATGGTGCCAATTTGTGACTTTTCATGTGGCGTTGCAAACTACTAAAATGCGCAAACTCAGCTTCACATCCATTTTTGTCACAGTGAAATTGTTTTTCCCCAGTGTGGCAGCTAATATGGAATTCTAAAGCTTTCTTTGAAGAAAAATATCTGCAGCAGTCATTGCAACCGTACAAATTTGTTTTAGCTTTAGTAGATGCTGCTAGTGTTTCATCCAGCAAATATGGTTGCTGAATTTTTTTGGGGTTGCACACCACACTAGTCAGGAATGACTTCTCCTCTCGTGAATCCCTTACCTCGTGACTCTCACTTTTACCAAATGTGTACAATTTCGAATTGTACTTGTGATTTAATATGTGAATTTTCCATATTTGTGGCGACTTAAAGACTTTGCCACATTGAATGCAAGTAAATGGCCCCTTACCAGTAAAACGACCTGCACGAGGGGTTCTTTTGTTTGGAGATGTGACTAAAGGGTCACTAGTTAGACCATATGCTGCAGTCTTATGATGGTTTGGACTTTCTGACAATGGCTTCTTTGCCTCAAACCCTACTTCCATTCTATTCATGGAAGAAGCCGAGTTATTATCAAAATTAGGAAGGATATTCGGCACTTGAGCTGCAGTAAATGTTTTGCCAAATTGGGAAGGTACTCTATTCCTCTCACCTAACTTTTTTATGCATCCATTTCGAATCAAATGTGGACCCTCCAAGGAAATGATTTGGGTGACTGTTGCCATTTTGAATAAAGGTTTTTATGCAGCTTAAGAATGAATCTTCCAAAGAACCTGAAAAACAATAAAGACAAAATAAATAGTTAACAATATCTTTCAGTCACAATCAGTAAACGGTACAACAATACAGACTGACATAACCATTGGTATGTAAAATGAAGCATTCCTGCAAGCAATTTTTTTTTTCAATTTCCTGCAAAATGTTCATGGGTGAAGCGAGCAAAAAGCCTTGAACGCGATCTGTGCTGAGAAAAATGCGGATTCAACCACAAAGGGAACATCCTTGTTCGATCATCAAGGGCTGATTGAAACAATGATTTGATCATGAGCTAAGTTTTATTCATTTTATTGTTACAAAAGTTTAACGAAAGAGAAACAAAAGCTTATTTACGATGGCAGCGGGGCGGAGACGAAAAATTGAAAAAAAAATTGCTGCTAATTAAAATTACTTCCTGTCAGAGGCGTTTACTAGCTCAGAAGATTCTGTACCATGGCCATAACACAATTGTAACAATTAGATTGTTACAATTAGTATCAACTATATCATCCATGTTCTAAATTTGACGGAAATCGAAAGATGATAAGCATAATTTCAAAATGACCGCCTGATATCAAGATGGTTGCCATTAGCAATTGCTAGTGGCAATCAGAAATTCACTGTTCTATTTGGTATCAACTTTTTCGTATCCGTTCTAAATTTGAAGGAAATCGGACGACAATAAGCATAATTTTCAAAATGGTCGCCCAATTCCAAGATGGTGACCATTAGAGATTACTAGTGACGATGGTACATTCACTGTTTCACTTGGTATCAACTATTTCGTCCCCATTCTAAATTTGAAGGACATTGGACGATAATAAGCATAATTTCAAAATGGCTGCTCAATTTTAAGATGGTGGCCATTAGAGATTCCTAGTATGGGGGGTAACCCGGACAAAATTAGGAGAAAGCTGAAAATTGGCACACACGTACATTTCATCGTCCTGAGCAACATGTCAAAAGTCCCCAAGATACTCGCCATTGCTTTCGCCGTCATCTTGGAAAAAAATAACGTTTTTTTTGGCTGTAACTCTTTAACTGTCAACAAATCAAAAGCATAACGTGAAGGAAAAACGTTCAGCACACAATTCTGGACAGGAAAGGTGATATACATCTTTTACGTAAAAGCAACCATTGAACCCCAAAATCGTATTTAAAGTATCACCCTTAATTCGAGTAAATGTTCCCTTTTTCAATTGGTTGGTATAGTGATTTTTGTGTTTAAATTGCTCTTGCGAGCCCCTAATAGCCCGAAATGGACAAACTTAAGATTTTCTGAGAGGTGTGGATCTATTCTTTTTATCAATCCTAATCGAAATTGTTTAACTTAGATTGGGACCGTCCTTCGCCCGTTTAAAAAGTAGTTGTAATTGGTGTAGCAGCTAGTTTCAATATAAACGAAGTCCTAAACGAAGTCCAAAGGGCTATTGTAATGCTCATATTTGTATTAAGTTAAACAATTTCGGTTAGGATTGACGGAAAGAGTAGATCCCCACCTTTCAGAAAACTCTAAATGTGTCTATTTTGTGCTCTTAGAGGGCTCGCAACCACGCACTTACTCTTGATAGGTGATGAGTGAGAAGAGAAGTCAAAACGTTAATCAAGACGTAAGACAATGAGTGGGAGAAAGAATGATACAAGGTAATTGTCAACACAAGTTGTGATAGTAATAGACAAGATACTTCGGCCAAAGATTTAAAAGGGCATTGTTACAGAGATGACTGTTGTGGAATTGCCATATAGAAACATACTAGGTTGAATCATTCAAGTATGAGGTACAAAACAGACAGAACGACTGGGCCTAAAAGCGACGATTATAGGGGTGAGGGAGGTATGAGTGGAGGCGATGCAGGGGCTTAAAGGCATCGCACCACACACAATACTAAAATAGTTGTGTTGGATTGTAGGACCAGGGTGCATCCCTTTAAAGTTACTGTCCAACCTAATGTGCTATATTGTCGTAAGTTCTTCTTCTCACATCGTGTTGTTAAAGCGTGGAATGAACTGCCCACAAATGTGGTAACTTCGCCATCATTAGCATGTTTTAAATCCAGACTCGCAAAATGTGAGTTAACGAGGTATGTCAGGCGGGCTTAGCTATTTTTACTTTTTACTTTTTTACTATTTACTATTTAGCTATTTTTACTTTTTGTGTTTTATGGGTTTTTTTCCCTTCCCCAACCTGATTTTTATTGTTCTTAACTTTTCTTTGGGCAGGTGTTAGTGGTCACCCACGACCCTTCCTGTTCCCTTTGCAAGCTCTGGTGCGTAAAATGTTTTTATATTTTTTTAATATTTTATAGTGAACCAGAAAACTGCATGTAAATAGTCACAGATTCTTCGATGCATACAATAATTATGGTCTCAGGAGTTGGTTCAATGCAAAGCGCTGCAGTTCAGACATGCTTTGAAGTATTGTGATAAAATAAAAACATTTACATTCAGGATAAAATACTATATGAGTCGCTACAGAACAGAAATTTTCATAACAAGTACTGTTTTCAATCTACAACAAGAAAAGTTGTGCAAATTTGTAATGTTTCATATCATTTCGTAAATAAAATCATGACGACTATTTTCTACAAGTTGGTAATATTTATTATATAATTCCCTCATATCTCAGGATTGTTTTACTGTTTGAATTTCATTAGTAGATCAATTAGAAACTGAGATATGATTTTTTAGGCAAATTATGTCATTTGCCGCCTTTTATCCAAGATGGCGGCAAAAGCAATGGCGGGGATCTTGGGGACTTTTGATATGTTGTTCAGGATGATGTTATTAGAGGGCTCGCAAGAGCACTTTGAATTCGAAAATCAACATACACTTTCGCCGCTACGCCATTATCTCTTCACCTTTAAACGGGCGTAGATGGTCCCTATCTAAGTAAGACAATTTCGATTAGGATTGATAGAAAGAATAGATCCACATCTTTCAGAAAATCTTAAGTTTGTCTATTTCGGGGTATGAGGGCTCGCAAAAGCAATTTGAACACGAAAATTACTATACTAACCAATTGAAAAAAGGAACATTCGTGCAAATTAAGGGTGATGTACGATTTTGGGGGTCAATTGTTACTTTTACGTGAAAGATGTACACCACCTTTCCTGTCCAGAATTGTGCGCTAAACATTTTTGCTTTACATTATGCTTTTGATTTATTGACGGTTAAAGAGTTACAGCCAAAAAACGTTATTTTTTCCAAGATGGCGGCCATTTTTCAAGGTGGCAGTGAAAGCAATGGCGGGAATCTTGGGGACTTTGATATGTTGCTCAGGATGATGAAATAATATAGCTGTGTACCAGTTTTCAACTTTCTCCGAATTTCGTCCGGGTTATGTCCTAATTTGAATGGTCTATAGTGGTGATGACACATCCACTGTTTAACTTGGTATCAACTATTTCGTCTCCGTTCCTAAGTTTGTTCATTTTGGGTTATTAGGGGGCTCGCAAGAGCAATTTGAACAAGAAAATTATTTTACCAACCAATTGAAAAAAGGAACCTTCGCGCGAATTAAGGGTGATGTACTTTAAACACGATTTTGGGGTTCAATGGTTGCTTTTACGTGAGAGATGTACACCACCTTTTCTGTCCACAATTGTGCGCTACACGATTTTGCTTCACATTATACTTTTGATTTGTTGACGGTTAAAGAGTTACAGCCAAAAAACATTATTTTTTCCAAGATGGCGGCCCGTTTTTCAAGGTGGCAGTGAAAGCAATGGTGGGAATCTTGGGGACTTTTGATATGTTGCTTAGGATGATGAAATATAGCTGTGTACCAGTTTTCAGCTTTCTCCTAATTTTGTCCGGGTCATGTCCTAATTTGAATGGTCTATAATGATGATGACACATTCACCGTTTAACTTGGTATCAACTATTTCGTCTCCGTTCTAAATTTGAAGGAAATCGGATGATAATACGCATAATTTCAAAATGGCCCATTTCCAGATGGCAGCCATGGCAGCCATTTGATATAAACTAATAGCTGGCTCACAATCAGAAAGAAATCAGAATTTTCCCAGTCGCAGACATAGGTCATCCAGAGGTAGTACAATTCCTATCTATATCTAACAGCGGGGAAATGGGGGGGAGGGTATGAGGAAGTATTATGTAACACACTTACGTTTCGCAAAATTATTTTTCGCTAAACTGGTGATACCAAGAGGGGCGGGTATTCTAAATTGCTAGAAAAAATGTTATGTAATTTGTGAATGCTCCCTAATTGTTCGTTGTTAGAATTTGGTAGCAGTAAAGAGAATTTTTTTTTCATCAGCAAAATAGCATTGTTTCAGTTAGCACGTGATGGTTAGTTTCTAAATAACTATTTCAGTTACACTAAAATAACATTGAAATGGCACATGTCCACCTAGGAAGCTGTGATTTGAGCCGATTCCCACGACTTTAGGTGGTGTAGTTTGCTTTAAAGAGGAGAGGCAAAAGGTGGATCAGCAGAAGAAGAACAAGAACAAAAAATTGTCTATTTGGCCCCTTTCTGGATCTCCGATTTGGCTGGACTGATTTTTAAAATTTGTGGATTGTAGACAGGCCTTGACTAGTCGAGGCTCGATTCCAAATTTGGTTTTAAAATGTTCACTTTTGACGGAGTTATGAGTGCTCAAAGTTGAAATTTTAACACAAGAGACCCTAGCTGCACTAACACTGGCTAATAAAGTTTTTAGTTTCTCTTAATTAAAAACAAAAGGAGAAAAAATAAGTATAACTTTCCTTATCAGTTTACGAGTACAGGGTTACATTTCGCAAAACTAACTACTTATGACATGGCAAGCCCCAAAAAGTCATCAAGCACGAACTTCGCTGGTTCAAACCACCTGAGAAGGGTGGGAAGAGGGCATAGATTTTTAAAGGCCCGTTCAAGTGGGAAGTCATAAATCAAGTTGAGGGAGGACGGGAGGGCATGGATTTTAAAGGCTCTCTTGAATGGGAAGTCATAAATCAAGTTTGGGGGGGGGGGCCCCCAAGCATGGACCTTTAATGGCATTTTTCGAGGGGGAAGTCATACATTTTTTAGGCGCTGCCAAAGAGGGGAGTATCACATCAAAAATCCCTGACAAAAGTGGAGGAAAAGTACATTTTTGGACCTCAAAAATTACACTTACAACAACCAAAATGTATAAACACCTCTTACATTATTGGACCTCCTCCATCTTCCCCCCCCCCCCACCCACGTTGTGTGTTTAGATGGTTTTGAAATTGTCGGTAGGGCCTATCTGCACTAGCTTCTTCAAGTTCTTCAATAAACAACCTTCGAGAAGTGGCTTGCACAATCGATGAAGTGGTCAAGAGTGGACGGGCCAGGGTGGCTAAACAGCAATCGCTACGCGGGCGAACGGTTGGTGGAGGGGGGTGGGGCGGGGGGGGGGGAGAGTAGGAACTTTTTATTTTTCAAGTTTTCCAACCGTAACAGATTGGTGATTCTATCGCTAGTGTTATTTTTCTTGCATCGCATCATCACGTAGTACATCGCTTCCATTGTTGCCTGAAAAACTATAACATACATACACCATTCTAAAATACCTGAGATGCTTTAAGGGAGAAAAAATTGTAACACAAAAATCTAATTTTCAAATTATATAATTAAAAAAAAAAAATCACGTTTTAATCACTACCATTGGATTAATACACAATTAAAGGTACATTCCACCCAACGCCACTTTTCTCGATCCTCCATATCAAGTATGGCCCCAAAGGATCTACGTACTTTCCGTTAGTCAATACATTGTTAAAAAAACGGTTTTAAAATGTGACGTCTAGATTTTCTGTTGAATATTGGAAACTAATTTAATAGCATCCTGCTTATATTTGCCTTGTAATAACCATGACGTTTCATCTGTGCAGTGACGGCGTCAGGACAGAATTGTTTGGGGGGCCGGCAAAGGGCACATCTGGAAACAGAGTGGGCCAGGGACTTTTTTTCAAGGCCCTTTCCTTTTATTCCGTTTAATTCAACTTATTAAACGTAACGTAAGCTAAGCTTCAATGCAGTTCAATTTTTTTGTAAAATACGCCCCATAAAATTGCGAAGTGCTACAAAAATAAATAAAAAAATAAATTTAAATAAATAAAAAAAACGAAAGCTTAGTTTATTCATTTGATGTCAAGTTTAGCCTGCAATTTAGGTTATTTTTTCTGGTGGTGATCTGAGTGTTGGGGTCATGGGTGGGGAGGGGGGAAAGAAATATTTGGTGGGTCATGGCCCCCCCCGGGGGGGGGGGGGCCCCCCCCCCGCGCTGTCGCTGCATCTGTGTGTGTGCATGTACTAATATTTAATAGTTTTGCTAATAATTACCAAGAGATCAGAAATCTAAAAAACTAAAGCGGTAATTATTAAAATTATTTACGCCAATAGATCGCCTTAGAAAAATTATAAGATACTAGACTAAAAATTTTCAAAGTGTGATGTTAAAATAAGAAAATCTTTCCGGTTTGTGACGACACAATTTTTGCGCTGACGATTTTTCGTCTACTACGCCCAAGGCCAATCTTCTGTTGTTGGTATTATCAAGAATTTATAGGGTTAATACCTATAAATTCTTATCAAGAACCCAAACCCTTATAAATTCTTGGTATCATACAGTAGGTTAGATGAGATCAGATGCCTCGGCTCGAAATTGACCGGGTAGGGCGTAAAGTTCCACCGATCGTTTACGTACCCCTGGTACTGTCCGTTGCGCACCTTGTTAATACTTTGCGCGTAATTGACATTACAAATAAATAACGTCCAGTACAAAAAGCGCGGAGGATGGGGGATGCTATAATAAGAGGGGAGTTTTAAAAGTCAGCGGCTTGCGAGTCGCTTGGCAGCGGCGAACGCGTTCCCATTGAAATAACAAACGGGCAAGCGTTTCCGATGGCATACGACTCGCACGCCGCTGACTTTTAAAACTCCCCTAACGTTCTTGGAGATAAGCTAGAATTTGATTGGAGCTCGAACGACAAGGTCATTTCCGTGTTCCACGTAAATTTCAACGAAACAGCACTGACGCCGCAACCACCCCTACGTTACGCAAGAAGAAGGCAGCAAGATTCTAATGTCATTTGCAAGTTTCTTGCCTGATTCACCTGTTTCACAAGTCTTACGTTTTGTTGTGGATAATAATATTTGTTGTACGCTTCTCTCCCCAACGTAAATCATCCCACTTTGTCGCCCACAAAAACCGAACTAAACCTAACGTTAACGCCGAAATGAACAACTATCATACACATCCGCTATTTAGATTTTGTACTCACGTGCTGAATCATGAAAGCTATGCTCCTAACATCCCTTGCATACGATTTCGCTGTGAGACATTTTAAAATCGTTTAAATCTCACGGAAAGACGACAAAGCATTTCAAAACCACTGCGCCATCAAAACGTCGTCTGCTCCGTAAACGAAGACCATAGAGATCGAGTATACTAGTAATACAAAGCCTCAGTCCGATTGTTCCTACTTTTTTGCCCCGGTACAGGAAGCAGTCACGCTATTTTTCTAAAGATGTATAGAGCAGTTACACGACGTAGTATTATTGTATATAACTCTATGCTGGAGCCTTAATGGGTTAGCTGCAAGGGGCACTGCAGAGAGAAACAGAAGGGCATCATAATGAAGCCGATGCTGTGAAGAGTGATTTCTTAGACCTAAAACGCGCTATTTTTGTTGTTGGAGAAAACAACGTTATTTTAAGCTTAAGAAATCCGCTCCTCCGTTGTTTTTCCCTCCATTTTTATGTAGTGCACCTTGTAGTTATGCCCTCCAAAACCCATACTGGTGCCAATATGGCGGCAAATGTCACTGCTCTATAGGTTCTTACCCGCTTTCCGAGTATGGAGATTAACAATGTCGAGGCCCCTTTGAGGAAAGTGGGTAATAACCTACACTTATCACCCAGTTCAGACCATCTCAGTCCTATACAACAATGTTTGTAACAATGCAGCAAGCTTTATACCTTCATCCCAGGCCTGGAGTACTGAGATCGACAAAGGGCCAGCACGTGCATAACAAATAACGAATCGTGCTGACGTTCTTCTACTCAGAAAGCTTGACAACGTGACTGTGCATGCAACAATGTTTGCACAAAAGACGAATCCTAATGCCGATTTTCCCCTTCAGCGAACGATGACGATGTTGCAATAACAATGACAGTGAATGCGCTTTTCACATGTTACGCGACTGGGTGATAAATAGGTTATTACCGCTTTCCTCAAAAGGTTTCAAAGGGTTTAACGAGCTCGACATTATTAATCTCAGTACTTGGAAAGGGGATATAGACACACGCTAGTGTGTCGCCGCCAAGTAACAGTCGATCATCCCATTGTAATATCCGATTGTTAAAAAAATGATTGGTAATGATAAAAAGGCGGCCTCACTAACAGACATGTGTCTGTTAACTGTAAGCAACTAAAAGCATATTTTGGCATGTTGAGGATAAATCCCAATGCGACAGAAATCTTTCAAATTGTGATTAGGGGAAGGTGCAGAGATAAAGAAAACTGGAAGTGAAAGGCTGAGTGTCCACCATTCATAGATACAAAGATGCGTCAATAACGTTCTTTTTATGTTACTGACTAGTTAGTAACTAGCTAGTAACTAGTAACGCTTGCCCCATGTTAAATCCCATAGACTCATTGCTAATGGCTAGCGCAAAATTGAGAAGGCCTACGTAGCTGCATTTTGGAGGTTGTAGGGGTCAGGACAAATGCGTGGGAGGGTTTTGAAATTCGCCACCAGCGAATTTTAATTTCGTTTCTTTTCCAAGTTGCAACCAAAGACTTCAAGCAACAATTGCTTGAACAATCAACACTGGTCCTTAAATTTATTGTAAAAGTCTGGACGAACTAAAAACTGAACTGTAACGAAGGACAAAATAAGGAAACATTAACGTTGCCGTCGATTGCGTAAGAATAAAGGGATACACATTAGATGATGGTTACGCAACAATACGAGCATCCACGAACTAACGGGATTTTTGTTAACAACCCAAAAATAAAATGGTTCGCGTTCTGCTGTTTTAGTAACAGCGACCTTCGGGGATTTCCGCATGACTAAATGCCAACGAAATCTTAAAACGTTAAAGGGAAGATGCAGGGATAAACATAACAACTGAAGGGGATGCGCTGACTGAGTGAGCGAAGCGAACGAAATCACCAATTGTTAGCCAGTGTGTGCAAAAATGGGATTGAAGCAACTTAAGCATGTGAAGAATGGTCAAACAATAAACTAAGCCGTGTCACTTTAGCTAATCAAAACGGCTAATTGGCAATGGTAAATTTGAAAATTATAAATTTGAAAATTTATAGAAATAAAATTCCTCTAGAAAAACGATACAGATGAAGATAAAACGGTGTAACCTTATTAATCGCACCAAATAATACTTTGGATGTTAAATGAAAACTTGAAGATTGCTACAGCGAGTAGCAATCTTCAAGTTTTCATTTAACTTTAGAACTATTAGTCGGTGCGATTAACTTGGCGGCCTTTCCCTGGTTAATGATATCACTACTTTCAAAGGCCGATCGTTTTTGGAAGCTTGGCGGATTTTTTTTACCAGTTTTGGTGTTGGGTGGATAATAACCCACACCAATCACACAGTACACTTTACGCTACACTCATTTGGTAATAGTATTATGTGGTTAGCAACACGAGAGTACATTTCGATCTTCGCACCAGCTTCCCTCGTCTCAAAGCTTTTCTAATTGTGGGGAACTTGGCCTCGAGGTTTATTAGATATTACAGTTCTCCACATGACTGACAGGACGGAAGGGTCGAATGGCAATTTTTGAGTATAAACTACGGTGGCTCTAGAGGCTCACTTCATTCGTAATTTTTACTTCACACATACATCTCTGAAATTCATAGTTATAGCCACGGACTTCACACTTCACACTTAAGGCTATGAAGTTCATAGATACAACTATGAACTTCACAGATGTAAGTGTGAAGATGAGTGAAGTATGAAGTTCTTAGATATTACCAATTCTTCATATGATGACTATGAAGTTCAGAGCTGTATGTGTAAAGTATAAAGTATGAATGAAGTGAGCCTCCAGGGCCACGTAATAAACAGCTAAACTGGGATTTGGGGATGGGGGTGGAGGGTAGTCCAAACTTAACGCTGAAAGCTCTCATAAACCTAAGATTGAAGTAAAATACCCAAATAGTGGTTCAGAATCATGATGGTGGATTAATTTGCTTGTCTGATGGGTTCAGGTCACAAAACAGTGTATAAAGGGAATGAACGTTTGGCTTGATTAGGTTTGGCAAGAAGCCAAGAATACAGAGTTTAAAATTAACGTTGCACTTCATAAGAAAATACTAGCCTTAAGAGTCAGGATACTGCTTACGCAAGCATTGGGAAAGTAAGGGCTGAATTGAAGCTGGGGAGAGGGTTAAAGTGTAAAAGTGGGACTGTCACCGAATGAAAAGCAAATGAAACTGCCAAGGCGCTATCTAGTGGCAGTGATATTTGAATTGTTGAGCCTCGGCTAACCGTCTTTAAGGCAGTGATATTGTTAACCTTTGGAACTTGCTCTCGGTTGCACGAGGACGTACCAAATTTTCACTCAGTAATTAAGGAGGTCGTGGCTTGTTTGTTTCGTTGAAAGAAATGTCGTTGTGCATTCCTTCACTTGTTGCAAGCAAGTGCTAGATAGTAGCGGATAGCGCTAGATGTTGCCAGATTCTGCCTACTTTCAATCGGTGATAGTGCCACTTTAAGCGGAAATGTAGAGACGGGGGACTGCGTGGTTCATGAAGGTGCTTGAAACGAGTAAGAGGCAGTCAAGAGAGTCAGGATGACGGAGGGGGGGGGGCGCCCAACGGAACATTTTTGGGTGGTGGCGCGGATGGTAGCAGTGGGGTAGTTTATTTGGAGTCTGAAGGAGGAAAATAACAGCAGAATTAGGAGTCTTCTGCAACAGACGGAAGTGGAAATGGGGTCGCTTCGAGGGTGGGGTATGATCTTCTCATTCTTGGAGACTTCACTGTTAGGCTTGCTGAGTGGGGGGATGTATAACAGAAATGGAAGAGTGGTAAGAAAGTGGGCAGGTTGATAAAGGAATGGAGGTAGCGAATTTGAAGAATGAGGGGAGGATGTTTGTGCGTTTGTGGGGACGAAGAGGGTGTACATCGGCAATCAACTTTGTGGTCTGCGAGGAAGTTGGGAGAGAGGTATGGGCGTTGGGGGTGGGTTTGTCAGGACTGGAGGAGAGGGATCAAGGAAGTTGAAAGGAGGAGGCGGGCATTGGTGAGGAAGTCTTCAACTGTGAGGTATTGGGAGAAGAAAGTAGAATTGGATGGGAAGGTTGGCACTGGGCTGATTCGGGAAGTGCACTCTTGTTTAAGGTGAGTGGAGGGGCATTGGATACCAGGAAGCTGGTGAAGAAGGGGGAGGTGAAGATGTGGATGCAACGTACAAAATTTGTAGAAAGCTGGAGGAGACATTGAAGCGTGTTTTGGTGGAGTGTAGAGGGTTGGAGGATTTTAGAAGGGAGGATTGGGAGGAGGAGGCTATTTGCTAGCTCCTTGGATGGAGGGAGGTGGGGACCCCAGTGAAGTAGGTAAAGAACATTCATTCTCCAGGGATGGTGGAGCAGGAGGGGAGTGGATTGACCTGTGGAGTGTGGAAGTGGAGGGGTAAGGTTTTCCCTGTTTTGAAACGGAACCTACCAGCATCACTTGGTAAGTCAGCAGACTATTAGCGAAGGTAACGGGATTAACGGACCATGCTTGAAACAACCTGGAATTTGACAGCCTGACTCATGTGTAGGTAAGTACATAAAAAATCAGCGTGGAAATGTGTAACCTTCTCTCTCTAATATCTCTCTCTCTCTCTCTCTCTGTAATCATTCTGCAACACGTAGTCACAAGCCTACAATTTAAAATTATACTCCTATTAAAGGAAAATTGAAACCTACAGTCATTTTCCGAATTTAGGCTCTCAACCACTGCAACTCCTGGTACAGTTTTCTGTTGAGGGGAATTTTATTTTTTGCAGCGACAGGAAAACAAGGCCGAAATTGCTTACACCTGTACTACCAGCAATATTAGCAGCAAGCATTCATGCGCTTGGTTCTTGCACATCAGGAAATTTTATCGTAAGGTTAAAAAGAACATTTTGCCGGCCCCTGGCCCGGGCCGGCTAAAAATGGTTTCTTTAGCTGTAGAAAGTACTGTACCTGGCAATTTTAGCATTGCTGTCCCAGTGATGCTGTTGGTTGCTTGAGACTTGATTGGCCGCCTCAGCCACCCCACCACGCACGCACGAGCGTGGCTCTCCCATAAAAAGCGGCGGCTACGGGGGCTCGCCATCTCTTTGTCTCACGTTGTAGTCAGGAGGTGACACGTGAGGGGAGGCAGGGAGGGTCTTAAGGTACAGTACTTTCTACAGCTTAAGAAACCATTTTTAGCCGGCCCGGGCCAGGGACCGGCAAAATGTTCTTTCTTTGCTGTGAAAGTACTGTACCTGGCAATTTTAGCATTGCCAGACTGACCTCGTCACATGTGGTGGCGGGCACCGGATGACAGAGTTCCCTGGGGGTGCTGAGGCGGAGAAGTTGATGTGACAAGGGAATCCCTAGAAGTTGTAGATCTTCTTCTTCTACTTCTTCTTCCCCCTTCCCCCAAGTTTTTTTTTTTTTGGGGGGGGGGTCCCTTGTAGAGAGGAGGATGACCAAGGGGAGAATATTCCTTAAGCTATTAAAGGTATAAAAAGTGGTAGTTTACCTGTAGTGTGACGGAGGTAGGGGCCAGGAGATCCAAAAGAGAGGTAGGTCCCGGAGGATGGCGGAGAAGAGGCTTCATGAGTGGGCAGACGGCGGTGAGTCCTCTCCAGAATGATTGGGTTGTCACAACATAATGAGGTAGCACAACTGATATGTATGTATAGAAAGTTGTAAGATAGAAGGGGTAGCATCGGAACGTGGAGAGGAAGAGCGAGTGAGAAACCAAGGCGTTCCTTGCAGTAATGGAAAAGGAGGCCAAGAGGGTTTTTTTTTGAAGGAAGTGAAACAGGAGAAAGGGGCGCAGAAGGAAGGGAGTGTCCTCCCCTATTTGCTTTTTTTTTTGTGTTTAAAAAGGGACGACCGACGTCACCCGGGTAAAAGAAAGGCCTGTTGTGGGGCGGATAAGAAAAGAGGAGACAACAGGAAGGTGACGACGGAGGAAAGGGAGTTTAGAAGGATGAAGGGTTGGAGCGCAGCCCCAAGCAGTAGAGGCGAGCTTTGGCTCTGCAAGGGGAGCAGGGAATGTCCGAAGTGGGGGTGGGGGATAGGGCCACCATGTTAGGGAGTGATGGCAGAGAGGAGGAGCAGTTGTCACACTGCAATACGGAGTAAGACTGAAGGCCATGAGAAAGGGAAAGAGAAGAAATGGCCTCCCAAGACTTAGTGATGTTATGCTGGCGGAGATCGTTAAGACGAGAGGGGTCAGGGAGAGGGCCGGAGATCCCCTCGTCGTGAAAAGTGACGGGATGGCAAGGAAGGTCCGACAGGAGTCTGGGATCGGAAGGGGGTGTGACACGTGCAGGGTGATAAAGACAGTGGGTCGGGGGTATTTTGGGGCACCCTTGTGGAGGTCATCGATGGGGTGTAGGGTCCAGGATGCCGAAGGGGTGGCTGGAGAGGAGGATGTAGTGGATTTGAGGCGAAGAGCATCGGCATGGACGTTTTCCGTGAGGCACTTGAAATTTGCTGCGTTTTCAGATTTGAGACGGGAGTTCTGGGAGGTGAGAAGCCGGATCTGGGAATGTTGTTGGAAGATAACATCCTGAAGGTGCAGGAGGTTTCACCTTCTTCATATTATGGCCGAATTGTTGCTTGGCGCGGACGTTGAGGTGGAGTTTGTGTCGGAGGGTAGAGAAAATCTTCTGATGGTCCACCTCAGTAGCTTCTTCGTGGTCCAAACCGTACAGGGGGGAGTCCTTTGGTTTTGGAGAAGAAACAAGGAGAACGTCCGACCGCGGAGAGCCAGTGGGTTGGATCGGAGGGGAGGGGCACGAATGAACAGGGAAGTCCGCCAAGGGGGAAACGGAGACGATGTCCGAATGTTGGCCCGGGGAAAAGGGGTAGGAGGGGATTTCAACAGTGGCACCAGAAGGGATGGCGAGATCGCCGACTACTTCAGTGGATGGAGAAGAAGGGGCGTCAATGAAAATGACTGGTGTGGCGTCTTGTTGAAGGGGGTCAGGTCGAGGTGACGGCATAGTGGAAGTGCTGGCGGGAGTTGAGGACGTGGTGGTGTGGATCCATGATTGTTGTGATAAGGGAGACGAGGAAAGGCCTTTGTTTCCGGGCGTAACAGGAATGGCGGTCACTGTAGAGGCAGGAGAAACGGACGAAGGAGTGTTGCCAGATTTGAATTTTTTTACTAAGACCTCATGGGCAATGTCCTGCCTTTTCCTCGTGGCCGAGAGCATTTGTCGGTGAGCGATGGCTTGCCAGTCTTTCAAGGGGATGGTGACACAGATGTGGCAGGGGCGATCGAAGTAGCTACACTTCCTATGAAATTGGCACACCTGGTGCGGGTCAAGACGACCTGGGTTGACGATCCCCGGGCAATGGCACTTCCCCGGGCTGTCGATGGCGGGAGTGCGGCCGAAATAAATGTCCGGTTCGTCCGAGAAAGACAAAGGAAGTTTGGCTTTCACCATCGTGGAAAACAAGGAACGGAAAAAAAGGATAACGTGATAACAGTGTGGCGGCGAGGACACGTAGGACGCTAACCAGTGAAAAAGAGCCCGGAGGTGGGAGGGTGGGAAAACGAGGCGGCAGTGGCGCACCTGGTAATGAGAAGAGGACGGGAGATGGCAGCTTTCGGTCGGCAGCGCGAGCTGTCGGAGGGGAAGCAGCGAGGAGGGAGGCCGGCCGAGAGAACGGTGAAAAGCGGTGGAAAGCATGGACTGCTCGGGCGAGAGGCGGGAAAGGAGCAGAGGCCTTCAACGTGGTGGGCGAAAGCATAAAGGTTGCGTATCGGAAGGGTGCGGAACCCGAGCGATGGAGGAGGCCAAATGAGAAACCAAGCTAGGGATGGCGGCGGGTGAGTTCCGGCACGGACGAAGCATGAAAAAGGGTCCGTAAAACCTGGAAATGGAAGAGGGGTAACATGAAAGTGAGATGGGACGAGTGTGAGAGGCGGCCCAAAGCAGGAGGTTCGTTGAGGGGCACCGAAAACCATAATCCGAAAGTGTAGGCCGGGAGGGAGGCACGGCACAGGGTGCATGCGGGAAAGTCCGAAGCGCTGATGGCTCACCGGATGAAAGTCGAAAGACGAGGGTAAGGACGGAGCTGTGTCAAGACCCGGTTTTTCGGAAGGAACGGGACGGGTAGAGAAGAGAGAAAGGATGGGGAAGAAAGAAAGGACGGAAAGTATGGCCTGGGTAAGTGATGTCCAGAGACAGGGGGAGGGAAAGGGCACCCAAGAGAGAGTCTGTGTGAAAGGCGGCAGGAGAAGAGGCTGTGCTTAATGAAAACGAAAAGCACGCGGGAGAAGAGCAGTGTCTCGAGGGAGCAAGGGGGGGGGGGGGGGGGTTGTCCTGGCGATGGGACGGTGCACGGCAGCCAGCATACTGAAGGGTGTGAAAATACCCAGCTTGCGTCCGAGGAAGATTTCCGTACAGGGCGGACCCCTGTATGGAAAGGAGGAAGTCGGCTAGGGAGCAGATCTCGTGCGGGACAAAAGCGGATGATGTCAGCATACAACGGGGAGTGAACGTGGCACCGTCGCACGACGGCCAAAAGAAACCTGAGTGGGGAGTCCAAATGTAACGGGGAGCAGCATGGTGGAATGGCCGAAAAGATCGGCAATAGGACGAAGATTACGGGGCGAGGCCGAAGCCAGTTTATAACCCGCGGTAGAAGGCAGGAGGTGTCGGACGATGGAGGGGGCAGAAGAGAAAAGAGAGCCCCGTCGGAAAGTAACGAAGATCGAAACAAAAGACGCGGCGACCAGAGGTGTGAACCTCGGTAGCGGCGTACGGGAGAAAGACCCCTACCAGGGCCGCAGGGACGGTAACGAGCGGGACCGTGGAAGCCGGTGTGAGCACGGCTGAAAGGTGAAGTAAGCGGACGTGAGGAGATGACGACTAGGGTTAAAAAGGGTTGCCGGGAGGAAGCGATGAGTTGAGCAAGTCCAAAAGCAGAGCGGGCTTGCGTGTGGACACGCTAGACAGTTGTCATACTGCCGTAAGGGGTGAAAAGAGCAGGAAGGTAAACCACGGTCTGGCTCGGCGGGAGAACCCCGACATGGGGCCAGACGCGCGGGCGGATGAAAGACGGTGAGAACGCACGGGTGAAGTAGCAACGAGCGGAGGGAAATCCGGACGAAAGCCGTGTATGATAATGAAAAGGACTTCTGGATTCTTTGTTAGCTGTAGCCAGGCTGGGAGGAAGAGACGAAGTCTGCCGCCGACGGGAAGGCCGGATGGGTGGGAGGCGTCATAGTCGGTTCATGCGAGAGTTGCCTTTCCCCGGTGACGAGTGGCGGCTGCATCGGTCAGGAGTAGCGGCTCGCTTCTGGTTGCGTTGACCGGGACGAGAGCGAGGCTGGTCGGCCCGAAAGGGCTGAGGGTTTCTCGGACGAGTGCAACGACGATCAAGGATGGTGACTTCGAGGTGGAAGGGAGGTGATGGCGTCGGGTGACAACACCGTCCCGGCTCGGAGACCGGAGACATGATCCGAAGGAGAGCAGAGACGACGGCCAAAAGTAGAGCAGGCGATCAGACAGGCACGTCAATCGGGGAAGGGCGACCCAGCTAGCAGAATGGTGGCACCGTCTTGGCTCGGAGACCGTAGGCAGGTGAAAGATAGAGAAAAAGGCCGGCCGAAGGAAGGTCCGAAAGAGGACAGATAGATCGGGTGAAAGTGAGCAGGAATCAGACGAGAGGCGTCGATCGATGGGTCACAAACAGGGAAGGGAGCCGGCCCAGCTAAGCGGACTGGCGGCAATTTCAGGTCCCGAGCGGTGTAGAAAAAACCGCATGGGGGGATGACGAGGGCGTGAAAGTCCAGATGGAACTAGGCGCCGGAGCATCCAGAGCGCAGGGGAACAGACGGGTGATCAGCTTTGGAGACGGATGAAAGTAGAACCAACAGAACGGGCCACAGCAGTGGCTTGAGACAAAGAGATGACGAGCCCCCGTAACCGCCGCTTTTTATGGGAGAGCCACGCTCGTGCGTGCATGGTGGGGTGGCTGAGGCGGCCAATCAAGTCTCAAGCAACCAACAGCATCACTGGGACAGCAATGCTAAAATTGCCAGGTACAGTACTTTCACAGCAAAGAAACACATTTTATGTATCTGCCACACCTTGCAAGCGGCACCAAATTCGTAATCGTGGATGAATAAGATTTAGAAAAGTTGTAAAATTAATTGTAAAAAAAAGAAGATGACGAAATATCACTCCACACTCTTGAAGTGCCTTAAGGCATTTGGACCTGTCTAAAATGTTGGGTAGTGTTCTTCCCACCCAGACGAACGACCACTGTACATGCGCCACTCTGCAAACCATTGCGAGTGGACGAACATTGAGATTTGGTCACCCCTAGTCTCATTTGAAATGGATGGCAAACACTATATGGATCCACACTCGAGACCTACAACTGCATGCCCCTTCGTGTACCACGAGTTACCGAACGTGAACGATTGCTAAGTGTGTTGAATCGAGAGTTTTCTGTTATAGAAGGTGTTGCCCGTCACTTACTGACACAGAACGCAAACCAAAACACACACAATGTCCCGTTTGTGATCATTATCATCGGTGAAGCCAGAGCCGGCAAATTACTCTTTGATGGAAAAGTTTTTTCTCGCTAATGGCGCCTGCTAGAATGCGGAATTACAGTGCCACCAAAGCCACCTGATCACTCAATCTTAGCTAACATCTTGATGGAGGCTGTCAGTTAAACTTCAGTGATCTCGGGTTTGACCACAAATGAACAAGTCATTTTCTCTGTTATCACTACTTACTATGGTAAAAACTCAACTTCCTATAATCCACCAGAATCTTTCCAACTGGGTCAGCCTCACCCCTGCTAAGGTTGCGCATGCAAAGAGCTGCAAGCAATTCCTTCGCTCAACAGGCCAGTGGTGGCTCACCGCACTCCACCCACAGCGCCTGAACCGGAGTGGAAGCAATACAACCAGAGACACTACGCAAGCACTCATTTACTGCTGTCTGCAGGGTTTTGATGTGCCACGTAGAGATACTCAGGAACAGCAGATGGTAGTCCAGCCCAGCCTGTACAAAAACCCTGTACGTTTCCAGAGGAGACTCCCTATTCACAGTCGTTCACCCAACCAGTGACTGCAGTATAGAGGCCCGTGACCGAATTCTTCCACTCAGCTTAGTTGTGTGTGCATTCCACGTTAGAGCTGAGTCACGCACCACTCCCAAGTATTTAACTTGCGCTATCGGCCGGACACACACTCCACCAACATTAAGCACGACTGCTGGTACATAGTTCCAGACCTAGAAAACACAACTAGCTCCGTTTTAGCTGGTGCCAAAAGCAACCCTCTATCTCTCAAACGCTCTGCAACCACATCCAGAGCTTGTTGAGCATGCTCCACCATGAGGCTTAAATTCGTACCAACAAACCACAACGCCACATCATCAACATAACAAACGATGTTGGATGACACACCTAGTTCCACAAGTACGTCATTAATCACTATCGCGAAGAGCGTCGGACTGAGGCAGGTCCCCTGTGGAAGACCACGGCCAGTGCTGCCTTCCTACGACCAAAATTTGCCAGCACGCGTGACAAACTTAAGCTTGCCCAGGAGGGCCGTCACAGTCCGAGCCAACTTTGGGCCAACTCCCATGCGTACCAAAGGCAGCTCTCACCCACTCAATCGACACCGTATCGTATGCTGCTTTAACATCTAGGAAGATGACCATGACCACCTTTCACTGTGCCCACACTTCCTTTGTGCCCATCAACAGGTACAGAATGGCATCCTGAGCACCTCCGACTGGCATGTAGCCAAACTGTGCCGGGGCGAGGTACCCATAGTATTTGACAAGCCAGCTGAGCCTGGATCACCATACGCTCAAAAACCTTGCACATGCTTGACTACAGTGCTATTGGTCTATAGTTTATCTGACTCGACCTGTCACTACCTGTTTTGTGCACTGGAATTAAAATTACGTACATCCACGATGCAGGTGGGTCCACACCATCCAGGATGTCCTGAAAACGAGCTAGTAAATCTTCCCCATACGAGACCCTGTCTACACCGGACGCATTCGAGCTCTTGCACCTCGCAAAAGCAGCTTCATACTCCGACATATCCCAGCATACATCACAAACATCAGAGCTGGACCATACAGACCCTGGGGCAAGAGGCGGCGAAATACCACCAGGAAGGGCGTATACACTGGCACCGCTCATTTAACGCATCATTTTGCCCTTCAACAATCAACTTTTCAGCAAAGACATAACACGTGCAAGAAGAATGGATCTGGAGTTTGCCGAGTGGCACTGTTCCCTAATTACAATGGTTAAAACAATGTAAAACAATCAAAATGATCGTTAAGGGTCCGTAACTCCGGAATGGCTCAACCAGTCGAAAAAGTGGTCTCTGTGAGGATGAAGCCCAGGGAAATTTCTAGCTTAGATCATGTTTCAGATTTTGGGTAGGTGCAGTAGTTTTTTCTGAAACCGTGTCACACAAGAACAAGAACAACAAGTAGTGAAGAGTTCAAATTTCCGTGCGACTCCCTACGTTTACTCTTACATGGAATTGCATAAAAGTTGGTCTGAATATACCTTTCATACGTATCTACTAAATGGCCAAAGTTTCGTCGAAATATATTGAAAAGGAATGGAGAAATCAGTTTTGCTGGAGAGAGGACTTTAATCATATAGTGTATATTACAAACAAAAACATCAAATGTGCCGTAAAAAAAAGGGGTTATACGATTGAAGTTTCATTTTACTTGTTAAAAGATACACGGATAAAAATTGTTGATTTTTAATTGAAATAATCAAATGTACAGTTGAGAAAATTGCATCTGTTTAAGTGCTGTTGTGCTTTACATTTTAAATATATGATTGGTAAAGCACAAAACAGATGCAATTTTCTCAACTGTACATTTGATTATTTCAATTAAAAATCAACAATTTTTATCCGTGTACCTTTTAACAAGTACAGTGTAATTCAATCACATAGCCCCTTTTTTTACGGCACACTTGACGTTTTTGTTTTTAATCCGTGTACCTTTTTTACGTTTACGGCGTCGCGCAACAAAGGGTTATGCATGCAGTCGATTGTTGCTGGCCACTTTGAAACAATTCAACTCAGCTCTGAGAGCCTACATTTACGAAATAAATACGCCATTCTATCGTTTCTAACTGCCAATTTCGAGGCCAGAGGCCTGGAAAGTAACAACGTAGTTTAGTTTGGTTTAAATCTAAATGTGTTTAGCTAAAACACGGATTCTTTCGATCATTTATTAAGAGCCGTGGCCCACAGCCGTACGCTCTGCAAAACTAAACAGTAACTACATACAACTATGTAACTAACACTGCACAGACTTCTCCATACAAACCAGTGCCACTCCAACCAAACCAGCACCACACAACACTACACACTTTAGCACAACCTCGCTGCCCTTCAACAATCAAGTTTTTAGCAAAGACATAACACGTGCACGAAGAATGGATCTGGATTTTGCTAAGTGGTATTGTTCCCTAATTACAATCGTTAAAACAATGTAAAACAATCAAAATGATCGTTCAGGGACCCGTAACTCCGGAATGGATGGACTAATCGAAAAAGTGTTCCCTCTGAGGATGAAGCCCAGGGAAATTTCTGGCTACGATCATGTTTCAGATTTTAGGTAGGTGCACGGAATTGCATAAAAGTTGGTATAAAGTTTGGAAAAGTTGCTATCTACTATCTGGCCAAGTTTGGTCAAAATGTATTGAATAGAAACGGAGAAATTAATAGTTTTAATTTTGCTGGAGAGAGGACTTCAATCATATGCCGTGTATAATTACAATTTGTTTCAGTTCTTGGAAAATTTCTGGAGTTCATGGGAAGTGTTATACCTTTTCTGAAAAGCTAAAAGCAGACCTGTCAGCTTCTTTTTATCCTATAACTACTGAAGGTAGAACGATAGGATGAATCGAGATGCTTGCACTTCTATAACATAGGAGAAAGTAGGGGTGGCCAAGAGCCATAATTTTAACTACAGTACATTTTGTATTTTGCATCGCGAAACAAAGCAGCAGTTGCAAAACTAAATAGCGTTTGCCTACCAAACTCGGGTAGTCATTTTGTTGACATTGGTTTTTTTTTTTTTTTTTTAAATCTAGGACATGTAATTGGATACAGGAACGGAATTTTTGGAATTGGTGCAGTGTAGTAAAAACAGATTCCACATTTCCCCCTCGTTATGCTTAATTCAGCCATTGTTTCAACGAATACCAAACACGAAAGAAACCAATTGTTAGATATCAGTAATTTTCGATTTTTGTAACTTTATGTTACTTTACTCTGATAACCAATAGTTAATGCAACCAGGCCAATGTCCCTAGCAGATCTGCTAATATCATAGTAAAAAAGATGAGACACTACCACCGAGGTCGTTCAGCAGCTCTGGGCAATCTTTTGATCCAGCCATGTACGCAGCAGTTATCCCAGTGTGAATCCACCACATTTCCATACCATTCTGTTTAAAGCTTTTAACAATGGAGTCATTTGGTTTACCTAGTCTTTGAACCCAAGTATACAAAAGAAATTGACATTTTTTCTGTAGCTCTTACAGTTGGTTGTCCTGGCAAGCAATAGTTTCAGTTCGCATTACTTTTGGCTCAAAAAAATTAAAGAAATAAAAAAAATAGTTTAAGCGCAGCCATTTGGGAAAAAAAAGGTGGCAATTTCAGTAAGATCGTGAATTTCGATGGCAACCAAGATTGGGTTATGCAGAGTCAGCAGCGTGCACAGAACCTCGTGGCAGACTTTCGGTGCAAGGACAAAATTGGTTTTGTGAGTAGACACTTTTAAACACACAATTCCGACCACGTACGCAAAGTTGAATTGATGGTATTTTTTTTTTCAAATAAAAAAAGAAAAAAAAATTAAAGACAAAAAGGGCGTTTTTTCTAAAAGGGCAGAGGCAACGCTTCCCTTGCCCCATGAGCATGCCTAAAGCAAAAAGTTTTAGCAATTTAAAAGGTAAAGATGAATATCATCTGGATTCCAAACCAGCTGACAAAATCGTTTCCATTTGGCAGTGCCATATTGGGGAAAACTGTGAGGCAGGGTTTTACAAAACAAACTGAAGCGACAAGACACGAGGAAAATCCCTTAGAATCACTTTCAAGTAGTTTGCAAACACAGTGTTTGTAATCGGACACAAAGACGCATTAGTATTTTTTTCTTCCTGAGGTTTCCAAATTGTCCAGGTTTTAAATCGCGTGTGAACGAGAGCATTTAAAGGAATTTCAATGAATAAAGCAATAAAAAAATCTACATCTTTTTATGATTAAACGTATTCAACAAGAAAATAAACTTTACAGTGATACTTGGCTTATACTGAAAATGTCTATGACAAGGACCCAGCTCGGGTCACACACTTTCTGACATAGGTCAGCAATTTCTCACCAGCTAAACTAAAATGTTGTTCTACCATTATTTACAAGTCAAATCACCCTTGTGAATTTCTGAAATATATCCTGAGGAGATAATTCCGTCAGAGTGTTACTTCAATTCCTACCTCAGACTAAATTTTACGGTTTACCCGACAATCGAACAAACTATTTTCGTATGCAAACAGTAACACACAACCTTTTAAAACGTAACAATAATAAATACATCACCAAATGAGTGACGTTATACTAAGAGCAGCACGTCATCCTAATTATCAGTCATTGTAGGCAGCATGAATTAGAAGGTGCTTATGCAAGCATTTACGGTCTTGGAACCAGTTACCACACTGTCCACAAAGGTACTCGCATGTTGCCCTTTTCTGTGGGGTGCTAGGGTTATCATTTTTAGAAGGCGTTTCGTTTTCTTCGTGGTATGCAATGTGGTCCGCATATTCGGCACACAATTTGAATTTTGCACTGCATAGTTCGCAAACGTATCTAAATGTTTCACGCCTCCGATTTTGCCCAACTGCACTCTTTGTTTGCAATTCTTTACGTCCCTCCCGTTCACAGGGTTGCACCTCTTTGCAACTGTCTGCAGGCTGAACACGTGGTAACATAGCATTTTCAGGTTCATTGACTGCTTTCAAGTTAATGGATTCATCGATTCCATTGTACTTCTGTTCACTTTTAAAGGCAGTTTTCTCTTCTGTACCGTTTTCAGATTTCTGAAACGGGTCCTTGTTAACCTTAGTTGAGCAAGCTATATCAGTAGACACAGGGGTTTCAGCTAATGGACGAGGTAAACAAGCCTCTTCTTTGCTGGTGTGGCAACGGAATGTGTGTCCTCGCAAAGATGCCCGAATTCTAAATCGAGCTTGACAATGCTTGCAATTAAATGTTGCCCTGTTCCCATGGACAAATCTCATGTGATTCATTAAAGTTCCTCCATATGAAAACTTAGCTTCACACTGATCCTCACTGCATTTGTATGGTTTTGAGTCTTTTTTACTATTTGCATGCTGTGGTTGCATTTGTAGTGACAAGGGACCCAAGTTACTTTCTGGTTTTTGGCAGTTTGGGTATTTCTTTTGTTTTTCTGGTGACAAAGAATCTAAGTCACTCTCAGTTTTTTGGTGATTTTCATACTTTGGTAGTTTTTCAAGTGGCTCTGGAACTAACTCGCTTTCAATTTTTTGGCGATTTGGATACTTGGGTCGTTTTGCTGGTGGCAAGGGGACTACGCGACTTTCAGTTTTGTGGCGATTTGGATACTTTGGTTGTTTTTCAGGTGGCAAGGGATCTAAGCCACTTTCACTGTCTTCGCCAATTTCTGTGTCAGTACAGGAATACTTAGGCTCACTTTCTTGCTTTATATTAATAGCTGCTTGGTGTTTGAGCGTTGTTTTGTGGGCGCTAGCAACATGGTTCCACAAACAGATTACATATTCATACGTAGAATCGCAACCATACTCCATACACTTGAAAGGCCATTCCTTGGATTTAAATGGTCTTGATTTCTTTTCTACATTTTCGTTTTTTTTGGCAGCTTCCATACGTTTTGGACTGACCTGATGAGGATTCTGATGCATTTTCAATTTCTGGTTCAGTACTGTCGAATTTTGAGCTTGTCTGTCGTCATCTAGTTCCTGCTTGATGTCCATTTTGCTGCTATCCTCACCATCATGACATTCCTGTTGCATACTGGAGTTATTAGTTTCTATACTGTCGTGGCATTCCTGTTTGATGCCTAGTGTTTCAGTATGTACGCCATTCGGTTTTTTAATGCCCGATCTACCCCTTTGTACACCGTCACAGCTTTCCTGTGTTGTACTCGATTTATAAGGCTGTGCATAATTAAGTTTCTGTTTAATGCCTAACTTAGCAGCCCGTGTACTATAATGGCGTTCTTGTTTGCCACCCAATTCTGCCGACGATGTGTCATCCTGGGGTTCCTGTTTCATGTCCATTGTCCTACAGTCTCCTTCGTCATCGGGTTCTTGTCTAGCTCTTTTCAATTCGGATTTAACATCCCTTATGGCACATAGCATACGAACAGAATCCTGCAACTTGCGCTGATGAAGTCTGGTTGCATAAGTGATTTTCACAGCAGGGGTGGAAGTCCGAGGATGGTAGTCAGAGTCGTTACCACTTTTCGAACCTCCATGGAAACGCTGCATGTGTCCTCTTAAGGAAACCTGATTTTGGTATCGGCAGTTACACTGGCGACACTTAAATCTTAGCTTTTCTGTGTGTAGTAATCTTTTATGATTTATTAAAGTGGTTATGTGAGAATACCTGGCGTCACAGCCTTCGACGTTACATTTAAAAGGTTTCGATCCTTTGTGGGCACTGGAATGCATTTTCAAATTTTTAGCTGTTGAAAATACTTTGTCACATTCCGGGCAGTTGTACAGCATTTCACTACTGGTTCCTTCTATAACAGTTTTAGTTGTACTCTCTTTTATATCAAGTTGTTCAGTGGTGTGACGTGCTTTGTGTGCAATGTGTGTGTGGTTGTACAGAGCTCCAATATGTGCATAGGCGGCTACACACCCAGGTTTTGTACATTTAAATGGTCTTGAACCAGTGTGGTAGTTTGAATGCATTTCTAAAGCTTTCTCAGAATCAAACTTCTTGAAACATTCCTTACAATTGTAACCTTTTTTGCTTGTGGTCTTAGATGTTAACCGGTTTAGTTTTGGTAGTTCAACTTTCTTTTGTGTAGACAATCTATGCCCCACAGAGTTTTTTGTCTTCTTAGATCTCACACAGTGTCTTCTCTTCTTAGGTCTTACAAAGTTTCCAGTCTGTTCTGAAACTATTGAAGGACTTAATTCATTTTCAACTTTTTCAGTGGTGTGCAATCCTGAACTTATAATGTGGTCTAGCAAATGTATTTCCCAAACTTTCTGTGATCTGAGTACTTTCTCACATTGAGTGCAAGTGAACGGTCCTTTCTGAGTTCTGTGACGAGTTAACCGGTGACGCTGCTTTGGTTTTGGACCCACGTGGCAACGACGGTGCAGTTTCAGAATTACAGAATTCGTAAAAGATTTGTGACATTCAGTGCATTTAAATTCTTTGCATGTGTCGGCAGATTTTGACATTGCACGGGATTCCGCACTGGTATTTTGGACTTGGTTCATATTCTGTGTGTGCTTTGTCCTATCATGTTTCCGCAAAGACCAAGCATGGGTGTAGGAAGCTTTACAACCATGCTTTTGACATTTGAAAGGTAAGAATTTATGACGATAAAAATCCATCGATGCCCTCTTTACAACGCATAGTTTGCCACAATCTTTTCTGATAAAGCAACCAGATACAGGAAGAGTTGTCTTCAGCGATTTTGGCTGTGTGGTTCTCACTGGTTCTAGTTTTTTGCTATTCAACTGAGGCCGTTTCACGGAATTCAGAATGGTTTTACCTACTAAGGTATTTCCAAACTTCTCCTTTTTGGAATTACTCGAACTATGGTTCACCATATGCATTTTCCAACACTGAGGCGATCTGAATAACTTCCCACAATGAGAACAAATAAATGATCCCTTTCCATTAGTGCGCTTCGTGCAAAGTATAGTTTTCATGGTTGGCCAGGCAGCTTTCTTTTTGTGTTTCGATACCATATGCTGACGCAGGCCTTTCTTATATGAATACTTTGACTTACACCCTTCTTCTTCGCACATGAATGGGCCTAGTAACTTTTCACGATAATTATGTTTCAGCATCGGTATTTTAACAGGCTTTTTGTCGCGTTTAGGCAATGCTTCATAACTTTCTTCATATTTTTTCTTTCTCTTCTTTGCATCCCGAATCAAGTACGGACGCTCCAGTGAAATTATTTGGGCTGCTGTTTCCATGTTTTCTTGAAAATCAGTGCTGCGAGAGTGAGCGTCCAGCTTTACGTCTGAAAATAATAAATCAGACATAAATAAACATACACATAAAAGGAAATAAAGATGCTGCAACATCTATACATCCAATAATTTCTGTTACGCCATAGAAAATGTATTTCTTTCCCAGGCGCCATGATGATGACTTTTCCTATACCAAATAGTTATAATAAAAAAAAAAAAACAACCTGTAAAATGTTTGATATAAACAATTGGCTTCACAAATACAGACTTCATGAGTAGTAGACCAAAGGTTTGGTAAAAGCAAACGAATTGTATAGTGAAGATAGTTATAAAACCAGAATTAAGAAAAAAAATTAAAAGCTTGGTCATCAGTGTTCTTTTTTTTTTGGCTTACAAAAATGCAGCAGAAGAAACAATTTTTTTGTGTTACTAAAAAAAAAAGCCCGACAAGGTTTCTATTACTCTTGCAAACATACTGTAACACATAAAGTACTGAAAAATAGGCCTATACGAGAAATGTAGGCCTATAATATGCATACTTACAAATGTAGGCCTATAATATAAGCGTATCTTATTTTATTGTCATATGAAAGAAACACTCCCCGTCATTTATGACGGGCTAGCCTTTCCTTTGGTACCCTACACTAAGGTACATAACTTGAAATAATCGCGAGGACATCATTTTATTAGGTCTTTTATACGTCTATATAGGTACACAGTCTATAGGTACACAGTCTATACGACTACATTGTCTATTGGTACACAGTCTATACGACTACATTGTCTATTGGTACACAGTCTATACGACTACATTGTCTATTGGTACACAGTCCATACGACTACATTGTCTATAGGTACACAGTTTAGGCCTGTATTTTATAGTTCTATTTTTCAGTACTTTAAGAATCACCCTGCCTACATTTTTTTTTAACTTCATGAGTCTTAATTCAGCAGAAGAAACTGAAAGACTTGTGGGAACAGGTTCAGTTTTCAACAATACAACGAACGTTTTGAATAGGAGAGAACAAAAATTCTAGATGGAAAAGAGAAACTCTGGAGTTGAACCAGGAAAGCTCAAATCACGACTGGGCTTAGGGTGCCTTCACACGTAGCCACTCAGTGGCGCTTCTTCAGATGCGGCACTTTGATCTTCTGTGGCACCTGGCGCTTCTGTAGCGCCACACGTGTGAACGCCATTACTCTGTTCTATGATTCGCTAAGAGTGGCGCTTCTCGGAAGCGCCACTAAGTGGCTACATGTGAAGGGAGCTTTAGAGTTCAGCCTAGTATCATAAAAGAGTTAATCTGATGGCTATCTGGAAAGGTAACCTTGGCAAAGTCCGTGTGAGTCAGCGCCATCCATGGCAGTGTGGGCAGTGTACCCAGACTAAAGCGGGGACTGTTAACGACCCAGCAGTAGTCATGTGGCACTATACTTAAAGTAGCACTACCACCGATTGAAAATCATACGAAGGTGTCGTGGCGCCAGCTAACGGCAGTGAGATTGTTAACCTTTACACATTGCTCCCAGGTGCACGAGGACGAACCACATTTTCACTCAATAATAAAGGAGGAACATGGATCGTTTGTTGTGTATTCCTCCGCTTGATGCAAGCAAGTACCAGATAGTAATAGACAGCGTCAGATGTTGCCAGATTTTGCAGACTTTCAATCGGTGGTACTGCCACTTTAATAAGAAAGCCGAGAGTTTACTGACAAGACCACGTCATCCCTGTCACATCTTTATTTGACCCACATCTCTGTCAACACCTGTTTAAATTGGGTTTGAGTTCGCCTTGAGTAAGTTTTGTGATCATTTCTCAGAATTACACGAGATGCGCAACTTTAGTTATACCAAGAACACAGTGTTCATTTTTTTCTGTTTGTAGGCTACTCATCAACCTATATTTCATTATCTTCTGATTGTATAGACATTAAGCGTCCGTTGGATAGGGAAAAATAGTCAATAGCTGGATTTATTTTTCCCTGTACTCTTGGTACTATGACAGTAGTTAGCTGACACACTATCAGATGGCACCACATGTATTAAGCCTATTTGCACGCAGTGGCGTTTCTACAGGGTGGCAAAAGTGGCAAAATGCCACCGGCCCGCAGCCTCAGGGGGCCCCCACAGAAAAACATTATTTAGATATAAATAAGGCTCTTTTGTAGTACACTAGTTTTATTTAATTTGATACAATCGGTATTTAGAAAATTTATTTCGAAACTCCCCCTCCGTCCATCCCTCGATCATTAAAAAAAATGTGGAGGCCATAAAAAAAAACGTTCCGAGTTATTTTTTTCAAAAGAAGTGAAAATGGGACCACTTAACTGGAGTACGAAACAGTGGTCCGTATTTTCACTATAAAAAAAATAAAAAAAAATATGGACATAGAAATAATAGCCTGCGCCACTGAGAAAATCGGCTCATAATCCACGAAATTTAAGGTATCTAACCAGTCTAACCAACCCACAATCAGAGTGTAGCCTAACCTGCCATTCTTTATTTAGCGTTTGACGAGCCCTTCAAAACACGTTCGTCAAATTCTCACTTCTGGATTTACAATACTGCTAAATAGATTTGAACTGTCGCGAGGGATGACGTAATTAACACGAAACTTCTGATTGGTTCCCCACGTCGCCCGTAGCAACCAAACGACCGCAGCCAAACAGAGAATGGATACGTGAGCATTACAGGAAAGCCAATCGTACAGTACCCGAGCTAGCGGACAGTTACGTAAATAAGCATTAGCAAAATAGTTACGGTAAGGTTTGATCTCGGTAACTTTACGGTAACCACACGAAAAATATATAACTCAATAATTTAAACACAACAAACAAAGCTATTGTTCCTTCTTTGTTTAGACGTAAAATTTTTGAAAGTTGGAATCTATAGCAATCTACCATTACTAAAATCTTACGCAATACAACATTAAAAAACCGTTTTTCCCCGATTTTTAATGACTAGTCTTTTTTTTTTGGCAGATGCAGTGGTTTTAATTAAAGGCTTCTGCAGTTTAATGCTGCAGTAAGGTCCTTTTGATTTCTAACCATCATTTGCAGTAGTGGCGCTAGACATTCTTTGAAATGGGAGGATCAAAGATTCCCCCGAAATTAGAAAAACTTACGTTCGAAATTTCCATGAACGTTTTTTAGCTACTTCCCGACGAAAATCTCAGTTACTCCCCAACAGGGTGGTAATGCTCCCTCCCCCGCCCCACCACTGCCTCTGGCACCACCCCTGATCTTTTGATTTCACCTCAAATTTCTACACTACTGAAATATTAGGATCAAAGCAGACGCTTTCAGGAACCGGTTTGGGCGTTACAAGAGATAGATGACGGGGCTGTCAGAAAACATTGAAAATGAAATATTTTGCTGAGAATAAAATCGTTCAAGATATTACCGTCATTTGAATTCAGATTTTAGCTTGACCTTTATTTTTTTTATTGAGTGTTTGGTTAAAAATAAAAAAATAAATCTGAATTTAGGTAACAGATTGGCACCAAAGTGTATCGGTTCATAAAAAGACACTGGAGCCAAAAGCACATGCGATA
>JAHWFP010001685.1:10958-26014 GCA_023313725.1 Lithobius niger | reverse complement strand
AACTCCTCAGACCTGGGATGTTAGAATAGGTTATGTTTGGGTCAGTGGCGCATTCAGGGATATGGGGGCGGGGGAGTCAAACAAGCTGTGGGAACTCCGTTCTCGGCGATACCATTACACACAAAAGCTTAAAAAAAAAAGCAACATTCATACTGTTAATCTTCATACTACTTAAAGGGATATACCTCCCAGCGCCATTTTTCTCGATCCTCCACATCAAGTACGGGCCCCAAAGGTCTATTTCCTTACCTTTAGTCTTTCCCTTGCTAAAAATCCTTTTTAAATGTGGCGTCTAGGAGATTTTCTGTTGAATATCTAACGATCCGTCACTAAATGATGCATTGCGCGCGTAGAATAATCATGACGTTTCATCTCTGTGTGTACATCTACTAATTTTCTAATAATTACCATGGGATCAAAAATCTAATAGACTAATGCGGTAAAAATTAAAATTAATTATTCCAATAGATCGCCGAAGCAAAATTATAAGACACTAGTCTAGAAAATTATAAATTGTGATTTAAAATACGAGAATCATTCCGGTTTTTGACGACACAATCAATGGGTTCACGCTGGCTGGACTATTAGGCGCAATGTCAATTGAGACAGTAGCTATGTTTTTCACTGCGAGGAACGAGGCTACCGTCTCAGTTGACCTTAGCTGTGGTAAATACGCGGATGTGATCGTCTCGTGGGTGTTGTGAAGCAGGCGGAAGGTTATAAGGCAGGCGGTATGTTGTTTTAAGCGTAATTAATGCAAAAAAAGACCCATTAATAACCAAAAATATATCCCGTTTTTATAACAACCAGAGTCCAAAAAGAAATAAAAGCACATCTATTTGTGAGGAAAGGGCTAATTCACAATAAGAGTTGAGGATGTATCTAGTTAGAAGATGGATAAACCCATGGATTCAAATCTGGTAATTTCCAGTCATTGTATAGGGCCCGAGATACTGTCTGCACCATAGCCGCTAAAGGAGTGTGGGAGTTTCCCACTCTGCCTTGGCTGATAATGGCCATCAGGGACTTTGCCAGGATACACCCTTTCCGGTCATCAACCAGGCCAGCTTCTTACAAAGTCTTTGAACTAAGCTGTACACTGACACCATTCAGCCGTCATCATCAAAGAGTAGGAGTTAAAATTTGTGTATTGTGGGTGTGGGAAGCGGGACTTATTTTGCGCAGCGTTTGGTGGTCGTCCATATATTACGTCATACACTGGGCGGTGGTTGGGTAGTTGATTTATTTTGGCGCAGCGGGGCGGGGGGGGGGGGGGGAGTTTCCAAAATGGGATGTCACAATCTTGCATGACATTTTGGTGTTCGCATTACCTTAATTTGTTTGGCGTATTATTTAGGAAAACAATACTTCAGAAATACAATTTCATTTATGCACACAGAAACACTCCAAAATTTCAACCCGTGGACTCTTTAATAAAGAAAAAAAAAATACTACATTTGAAATATTATATTGGGGGGAGGGGGGGGAGTGCGGAAATGTGACGTAATTATTAAGGGAGTGCTTTAAATTTTGTGACAGTGGGGTGGGTGGGTGTTTCAGAATAGGCCAAAATGCGTGACGTAATATGGACGGCCCCTTGGACCCGTGTCATAGCTAAAACTTGGTTACACGAAATTTCTAAGTTGTACTAGTTTTAGAGGGGTTGAGGGAAAAAAGTCCCCATTATTACAATCTTGCAACAACCTCGAAGATTAACATATAATTCAGTTGGGGAACATGAGTCGAAGAGTAACACATTTCTTAATAACGGATTGGGCTCATACCATATAACAGGGAATCGCCGTCAAGAGGATGTGGCTTTCAATTTACGCGAAATGAAAATGTTAACACTACTGCATCAAAAGTGAGCTAAAAAACATTTAAATCAAGAAAAGACAATCGTAAAATGCAAAGAGTGATAATTTAATTTCTTTGAAAGTCAAGTCATTGCTAGTAATTGGCTTCCTGACCTAAACATCGACCAAACCTTACAGAAACGTACAGTGAAGCATTTCCAGACTCGACGCCCGAAATATGGTTTATTCCCGCAGGGCCCCTCCTAAGCTCTGTGCATCTGCACACACTTAACACCTTACTGTTCACGACTGTGCACGAAGAGCACACTAATTGAAAACGTCCATGTGTGGCTCAACACCAAACAATTGCAAAACAGCAACAACAAAAGGTAAATTTCCTCTTCAACAACAAAAGTCGTAACTTACTATAGAGCAGTGACATTTGCCGCCATATTGGCACCAGTATGGGTTTTGGAGGGCATAACTACAAGGTGCACTACATAAAAATGGAGGGAAAAACAACGGAAGAGCGGATTTCTTAGGCTTAAAATAACGTTGTTTTCTCCAACAACAAAAATCACGCGTTTTAGGTCTAAGAAATCACTCTTCACAGCATCGGCTTCAGTATGACGCCCTTCTGTTTCTCTCTGCAGTGCCCCTTGCAGCTAACCCATTAAGGCTCCAGCATAGAGTTATATACAATAATACTACGTCGTGTCACTGCTCTATAATTTAACCTACCATCTAACCTAATCTAAATTAGGCTACACGATGCCTAATGGCACACGGATTATTACAGAAAATAATACCGGTGAATTAAAAAATGGAGTAATCTGAACCCTTCGAAACTGCACCTGCATTTTTAATTTTTATTTATTTATTGTTTTTTAAATATTGGGTTACCCAGTGAATTATATAATCTTTCATGCAACACAAAATAATACTAAGTTAAACTACGACAAATAAACAAAACCGAACAAAAAAATATATCCACTCATTACAAGGACATCTTTATACGTTAAATGTCAAGATACCCGTGAAATATCCTTTGGTTCTAATTCCCATCGACTTTTTTGATCTAGAACTTGCAGTAAACTGTTGCCAAGTTACGGGGCCTTATGTGAAAGTCGTTCCCTAATGCGTGCAGTGCGTGCCGCAACAAAAAGCACCGAATATAAACAAGAAACCCCGATTGTTTCTTTACTCAAACTAGCTAGTATTAGCATTTTTTTAAAAGAGAACTAAAGGTATGACTGATGACTAATTAAAATGCTCACCAATGTCCTAAAACTCTAAATGTAAGGTAGAACTCGAGACTCGTTTTCCAGCCTGATCCGTGCAGTGCGGTCGTCTGCAACAAAATCGTTCATTATTATCAGGCTTAGACCTGAATGCCAAACAACGTAGCGTACAGCAACAGAGGCACCAACCGTCTATTCCTTCTTCATTGTTAAACGATCATTGTTGCATGCAGCTAGTAGCCGTGTGGGTCGGCCGTGTGGTTCGAGTTTTAGCATGCAGTGATTTTGGTAATTTTGGAGAGTTGTTTTCAGTTTTGTTGGATTTATTATCTAGTTGTTGCTATAGAGCGCATTACTGTAGGTCAAGGCTCTCGTCAACAAATTCAAATAATAGCCGTAAATCAGTGTCGCCCGCCGAAATTCAACGATAACATTAGCGTCCGTCCTATCCAGATCTATATATACTAGGACCACTACCATTATGAACTGACACACATGAGCGGAGCGTGAGATTATATCTTAGAAGAGAAAGGGCTTTTTCGCTACATTGTTGATCCTGCCTCCTCTCCCTCCCTTTCCTACCCCACTCCGTTGCTCCTTTTCCCTCCCTCTCTTACTTTTTTCATTCTCTCCCATCCTTTCTCCTTCCTCCCTTCCTTCCTCCATCCGCTCCCTCTCTTATTCCTTCCGCCCCCTACCTTTTCATTTTTGTACTGAATCCTGGACAATATTTATTCCTCGATCGTTTTATTTTTATTCTCAACTAGGCTACGAAACAATTTTTCGTTTACTGATAATGCGGTTGCATGTAGTATTGAGAGTCTGAATTGTTGATCCTCAAAACTGTTGCATTCTTTGTTTGCACAGCGCATTATTCAAAGATCCTGGGTTTTTCGCTTGAATTTTTCTAGCTAAATTTTCCCTTTCAAGGTCATGGAGAAGATAACCCAGTTTGGGTTCGTGCTCTCTAGAACAGTGGTAATAGACGTCACAGTCGCTGCGGCATTGTCATCACGTGACCTTGGATACATGGCTTCTGTCTTGGCCCGTTGTAATGGAGGGAAAAAAAAGATCACCCTGACGCCATTTTTCTCTTTTCGTTTGTCGTGTGATCAGCGCTGATGCGATGTTTTTTTTTTCATAAAAATGGTTTACAATTGTAGGGTTTTGGGTTGCGGCAATGAGCGGGTGAAGATGGGTTCGTATTTCTTTTCGATTTCCAGCAATTCAGCCATTCGTAAACGAGTTGGGCGAAGCTAATCCAGCCAAACATGTCGCTTTGCTGTAAACGCGAGTGTTTATCTCCGTTACAAGATGGCGGCACGCGTTGTTTGGTTGCCATTAGCAACGGGCAGCGTTTGATCTTATTGACGGTGTTGTCTAAAAGCAAAACAACGACAACCACAAAAATTCAGGCCTGGGCCGCCCCGTAGCATTTTCCGGTGCCTCGTGCACATGTGAATTGTGGTATATCAAAGTCCTTGGGTTTTACGCTTAGATTTTTCCAGCTAAATTTTTCTTCGCATGTTCGTGGGGTCGATAACTCAGTTTGGGTTCGCGTTCCCTAAAAATAAATAACAACAACGACAACAATCGGATAAACCTGGGAGTGAAACAATCAGTAGCAAATGACAGAAAACCGGGGAAAAGAAATCAGTTGTTCAGTGTCTGGCTGTAACAATGCGCTGAAATAAATTACACTCCCATAATAAAATCATCATCCATCTTCATTGTGTTTATTTACGCTAACCTCGGGAGGAGGAACAGAAGGGGGATGCGCGAATTGAATGAGCGAAACGAACGAAAATCAGCGTGTTAGGCAGTGTATGCTTAAATGCACTGAAAGAAATTACATTCCTGTGAGGAATTAATTCGTCATTGGAGAAAATGAGATTGAAGAAACTTAGTTCGGTGAAGCATGGACGTACACATGAGCGACTAAACCGTACCAATGTTGCAAACGGTGCATCCAACACGACACGGGTTTTAACTAGCAAAATGCAGTGAGCATCTTGTGTCTTTTACACTTTAGGCAGTTAGGCTGTTTTCAGGCATCTGAGGATTAATAACAAAGCGACAGAAAAGTCTGAAACTTCGTTTCATCGGGAGACTTCGGTCGCCTGACAACATAAAAGTAACGATTAGCTTAACGTTTTCTTGTTGAAAAAAAAAAAAGGTGTGCGTCACGTTGATATTTGCCTAATTACTAGCTAGGTACTATAGTCAGTTTCAAGAAAATAAATTCTTCAATGCGGTGAATAAAGCTGATATTTTGCAAATAACTACAATTTAACTTTGGAACGTGCCTATTTCGGGGAAACGTACATTCACAGTTACCAATCAACCGCAATAGCCTACTATTTTAAGGGTAGAAACAGAACACTTTGGTTGGGTGGTTTATTTCGGAGCAAGACCCAGCTGGATCAAACGCCCCATAAAATTCAAACAAACGCCGGGACGAAATGGACAACGAAACTAAACTGAAAGTAAACTAGAACATTTAAACATTAAAACCCCATGGGCGACAGTCTGCCCGAAAGCTTGCAAAAGGACGCAACGGCCCGTAGGTTCCAAACTTTGTACAAGACCGTGTGAGGCGAGACTTCAAGGAGGTCCAGAACCGAGCCTGACTTACGTAACGTCCGAGCCTGCACAGGGCCAAACAGTAAGCAATACAGAAGCCAATGACTGACGGATTCCTCATCCGCCCCTCATTTAACCTTCAAACTATTACTCGGTGGGATTAACTTGGGGAAACATCTTAGCCTTTGATATCACGACTTCAAACTGCCGAAGTGCTTGGCCGGAATTCTTAACAAGTTTTGTTTTGGGGAGATGTAAGGCTTCATTTAAAATTTTACGTGTTAAACGGTAACAATGAAAAATCTTGCTGTTCTTTTTAACAAAAATTTTCTGTCCAGCGTCCATTGTACTGAACTGATTATTTGAACATTTTTTCTCCAGCTACAGTGCCCAGTTCCTAAGATATTTTCGGCAAGGCAACAGGCTACTTCTTGCAACTTTATATACTATAAAGTATACCTTCTGCAAACAAAATTATTTGAATAAATTGGATTCTTTATTCATGTTACAGGTACTGCTACGGAGAAAAACAAGCAAACTGTCGCAGTTGCGTCCGGGCACTAAAGGGAAAACCAGTGCACCACCTCGACGAAACAAATCCGCATGTCATCACGTGACCGGGAATCATTGACGTCGATTGCTCTCATTGCTTTCATTGCTGTGGTGGCCATATGAAGAAAGGCGAATTTTTTTGATCGAGAGAATTTTTTCCCTGCAGTCCACTCATGCTACTATGGGAAACTTACTACAGTTTAATTTATTTTAAGCTACGCAGAAAGTGTTTTTCTACAATTCGTAGAAATTGGTTAAATGCTTTCGGAGGTAAAGACTCTACGTGACCAGTTTTATCGTCGTACATTAGTGGAGAGCGAATGTTGAATATTTTTTTTTTGCCATACAAGCATTGATGCAATTCTTTTTCCTGAACGAAAGCTCCATTATTACGTTCTTGGTATTGTTACGTGAGAAATTTACAACATTCAGACTATCTATAGCTTATACAAACAAAAACGTCAAGTGTGCCGTAAAAAAAAGGGTTATATGATTGAAGTTTCACTTTACTTGTTAAAATGTACACGGATAAAAATTGATCATTTTTAATTGAAATAATCAAATGTACAATTGAGAAAATTGCATCTGTTTAAGAGCTGTTGAGCTTTACGTTTTAAATATATGATTCGTAAAGCACAACAGCACTTAAACAGATGCAATTTTCTCAATTGTACATTTGATTAGTTCAATTAAAAATGATCAATTTTTGTCTGTGTACTTTTAACAAGTAAAGTGAAACTTCAATCATATAACCCTTTTTTTTTTTACGGCACACTTGACGTTTTTATTCGTAATCCGTGTACCTTTTTTACAGCTATGGCGTCACGCTACAAAGGTTATGCATGCAGTCGATTGTTGCAGCCCATTTCGAAACAATTCATCTCAGCTCCGAAATCTGGAATCTGCGAAATAAATACGACATTCTATCGTTTCTAGCTGCCAATTTCGAGCCTCGAAATTAACAACGTTACTTAGTTTGGTTTAAACCTGTATCAGTTTAGCTGAAACACGAATTCTTTCGGTCACAAATTTATTTGAGGCCCTAGCCTAACGCTGTACGCCCCAATACAAACATTCTACAGGAATACACACAATAACAACACCCTCGTACAACATGTGCATAGACTCATAAGACACAAATTCACTAGACCCCAGTACAATCACAGCACCGACACCACAGCACCAAACTGAAGCACCCCCCCACCCCGCCATCTCTTCCCCATCTAGAGAAAGTTCCGGCAGGTCAAACGGGTCATCCCGCACCACACGAATACCACTTCCTTGACACCACGGCACCAACACACCAAGACGCCGCTCCGATGGAGAGTTCAGGTGGGCGACATCTTCAACTTCCTCTTCATCATTACACACTTTCTCTGGCACTACCAGCCCATTAGATGCAGACCAGGAGCTCTCTAACCTAACACTACACCTCAATTCCTGCTACCCAGCAAAACCTTGCAATCGCTCTCAACTTCGCCACCGGGTTCTTGCCACGTACATGCGAGAGCAAGTCACGCAACAACGGAAGCTCACGTATCCAGGAAGCCAATTCCACTCCCCACCGCACATACCGCGCACAGAAAAGCAGTATGTGTTCTGGGGTCTCATCTACCTGACATGTCAGACAGATGGGCGAGATAACCCAGCCGAAGTGATGTGCGTGCACACGCAGCAGCGAGTGGCCAGTGCGCAGCCTGGAGATCGTCTTCGCATCTCTGTACTCCAACCGTTCAACATTAGACAGCACACAGCATACCGGGTGCACCTCATGCAGTTGCCTGCACACTGCTGTTACCGCCCAATCAGCCTGCCACTTATCATGCACCCACCTCTGTACCAGTGGCCTCCGCATCCTGGGAGAGATCACAGGACTCACCTCAGGACAATCACTATTCACTGCCTCACGGGCCAACCCATCAGCATGCTCATTCCCTGGGTTGCCCCAGTGACCCTTCGTCCAACGGAACACCACCGTGCTAGTGCAAGACGTCACCCAAAATTTCCAGGCAGTTGTGAAAACTAGTGGGTCAGTGACATCTAGATGTTCCCAGCACCGTTGAAGAAGCCCGTAGCTCGACAGTGAATAAGTATTAATGGCGAAAGATGGTAACTCGAGATCCTGGGCCACATCCAAGGCTACCGAAATGGCCAACATCTCACACAGTACACTGGAGGTGACCGCAGAAACTCGCCGCTGAACTGCCACCTTCAAAGACGGAACTACAACTCCAATGCCTCCAACACCCTCTGCGGGTATAAACGAGGCGTCACAGAAGACATGGCAATCAACATAGGATGGCTCGAAAACCTGTTGTAACGCCGGGCACCACACCCACGGGCTGTGCGGCGATACAACCGCCACCGGGACAGGGCAGGTCAAAACCTGTCAACAATCAACCTTATAACAAAGACATAACACAAGCACGAAGATGAAACTGGCGTTTGCTGAGTGGCAAAGTTCCCTAATTATAACAATGTAAAACAATGGTTAAAACAATGTAACTCCGGAATGGCTTGACCAATTAAAAAAGTGGCCTCTGTGAGGATGAAGCCCAAGGAAATTTCTGGATCATGTTTCAGATTTTCGGTCGGTGCAGTAGTTTTTTTCTGAACCCGTGTCACACAAGAACAACAACCAGCAGTGAACACTTTTCAAATTTCCGTGTGGCTCCGTACGTTTACTCTTGCACGGAATTGCATAAAACTTGGTGTAAAGTTGGGAAAAGTTGCTATCTACTATCTGGCCAAGTTTGGTGGAAATATATTGAATAGAAACGGAGAAATTAATAGTTTTAGTTTTGCTGGAGAGAGGACTTCAATCATATATATACACGGCATATGATAATTAAATGGGATCCAATAACGCAACGTTGTTCTGTTTCTAGGTCTATGGTTTAAATAGTGAAAGTTAACGCAGAAGCAACAATCAAAGTTTGCACAAACAATAGTTTCTGCCAGGAACGATTAATCCGTTCAATACAACATTTCAAGTCTTCAAATTCATTGTCCACTACACTACTGTATGTTGTTTTAAGCATGGATATGTTACAGATAAAAACCGAATACCACAGAACATTATTAAACAATGACAAAAGGAGCACCAGTGTTGAGGTTGACTTGATACTTGAGAATCCGGGTGGCCACCTGGGAATTCGGGTGCTGCATACATAGGGCCTTACCGGAAGTGACCGGTAAGTGGTTAACGCTCGCTAAAACCCTTTGACTTCCCAGACAGTTATTCCCTGAAAGCTGAACGTTTTTGTTTTGTTAAGCGCTTGTGTTTCAAGTGTTTGGTTTTGTCGTTAGATACTGTTGTAAGTTTCATTTTTTATTTTTTATTAGTGGAGTATTTTGGGTGATTTTTTTTTCCATGCAATGATTTGTTTGGGTTATTAGTTGATTAAGTTTGTTTTAAATGGTGAAAATGACCTGAACGGGTAAGGATCCAAGTCCTTGATAAATTCAATTCAATTTAATGGGGTGCCAGCGCGCACAGCCATTGTTAAATAAAGTCCTGAGTTTTGAGGTTGTTAGGCCCTATCAGTTTTAATGCCCATTTGAGCCTACAACTCAAAAGCTGATTCCTTGACTTTGTATTGATTACTGAACGACATACAATGCCTGCGGCGAAGGCGTTATTGTTGGCTGCTCTTTCGTTTTTGTTCGCTGAAGGAGACGTTCGTTGGTCAGCCAACTTGATACGGCAGCGTCGCTAAGGTGAGCGACGCTGCCGTATCAAGTTGGCTGTGGTATTATTTATTTCCTTGTGCGGTTCCCCACATATGCCCCCCCCCCCCCCCAATGATGTTCACGGTGGTGTCTGCGGCTGGAGCTTCTGTACGCCCGTGTATCAATGGCGCTAGTGTGATGTTGTTGTTTTGCTGTATGAGGGCGCATGGCTACGGGCTGAGGCCCCTTTGGAATAAATATCCATTCATTCGGTGATGGGGCAGTCGGAATCGGACAACAATGTAACGTTTCTCCATCGTGGTTCGCTGAAGGGGATATCGTGAGACAGTTATCAAAAAGTTCGTCGTTATTGTTGAGCGTAATACAGCAGTTTGTAGGCATTACGTAGCCTGTATACTGAGCGGATGGCTTGAAGGCCGATTAGGTTCAATACAAAAATCAAATCAAAATCAACGGTTTGAAACAATCTGCGCTAATTCGTTTCATTAATTTTGAGCTCTTGAATTGTTTTTAATTTAAACTGCGTGGTATGCTAAAATATGGATTGAATATGTACCTTAAATCAAGATATCACAGCCGTCGAAAGCGCCACCGAATTGGTGCTGATGCAGATGCTAAGAGTGGCTCTCCCTTTTGAAAGGCAGGGTCCAAGGCTTCCCTCCGTTACCAAATGTCGGCCGCATAGCCCGTCGTCACCTCCAGATGAAGATGAGGATGATTATGATGAGACGACGAGAGGGAACAATTTAGCTTGAGAAATCCAAGCGGAAAATCCCAGCATCTTTGATATGCCACAATCGACATGAGCACGAGAGGCATTACAGGGCCCTTCTCATGGTTGATTTGTTCTGTTGTTGCTTTCTGTCAGTTGACAGCGTTAGTTCCAGCCCAAATAATGTCAACTGAGATGTTTCGCTGTTTTCTTTGAAACACTTTCTGGCTACTGTTGGCCTATTTACAGTTGACTTTAAAAACTTCGTGAGTGACAACCTAAAAAGTTACTTAGTTCGCTGTAAAGCCAGTGGCTTATTATCCACTAGGCAGTTGAGGCCTCATGGCCCCAGCGAAGTAGGGGCCCAAACAGGGACCCCAACAACACACTTCTCATTATGAAAAATAATTGTTTTTTACTTTTCACTATTGACGAACGTTCCACTGTTGCTTTGAAGTAGTTTTTGTATTAAGAAAAGGATTCATTTTTCTTTTACACTCATAGTTTATCATTCCTCCTAGTAAAGCGGCACGGTATTGCATCTATAGTTTCACGTTCATCGCATTCACAAAATCTTGCCTTTGTCAATGGCCCTGCCACGTGGGCCTCATATTAGAGTGAAGGTGCCCCCATAAAAGGATGACTGAGCCCCATATCAGGGTGAGGGAATCTCGTTGTAGGATGAGGGGCCCCGTATCAGTCTCTGTAAGAGGTGAGGGGGCCGGCCATCTTCAAAGGTCTGCCTCGGGGCAACAACATGGGTTAATAAGCCCCTGTGTAAAGCTAATAAAAACTTGTCATGTAAAGCTATATAAAATTAAAATTATTTTGAAAACTGTCAGTGGTTGTCCGTGACCGACCGGCTGGCTGTAGAGCCGAACATTCCTGCGTCGCTTAGCAACAGCTTCGGCAATATATCTTCGTCACTGCCGTATTGCATATCCCCTTCCCCACACCCCAAGGGGCCTGCAGGGGAAGATAGTACTCCTACCCTATTTGGTAAAAAAAAAAATGCCCTTGTTGGAAAAGAAAAGGCCCGTTTTGTCCTTTTTTTTTTTAAAAAGAAAAAAAAAAGATCCGCAGAAAAGAGAAAACCTTAGCGTGCCCTTTTAGTAAAAGTTGCCCCTGCCCTCTCGGAGTTCTGTTCATGCTATTGATCCCCTCCCCTCCCAACCCGATATTGTTAGGGATCTGGCCAGATGGCTTATATAATTGGTCAGAGCCAAAGTAAAATGATTTAATAAACAAAAACGAGTTCGTTTGAAGATTAGGGTTCGGATTATCTGAACCGAGGTCAAAACAAAAAACAAAAAAAAAAGAACACAAACCGCAAGCTTGGTTTTTATACCGCAACTTTATTGTAATGTTTACTTTCGTTAGTAACGTTCAACGTTTATCGTCTGCATTATTGCTCGGTGGGATTGACTCGGCGAATGTGTCACCTTGGTACCACTAGGTATCATTTGATATCACTTTGTGTCATGGATTTCAGCTAGTCTTGTCCACAGGGGCACGTTACAAACTACGAGTAGTCCAGCAGCCTACTCGTATTTTGTGGCGTGCCCCGGTCTTGCCAGAGCTTAAGCTGCACGGTGAGAATGATTTCACTCTGGTAGCTATTTTTTTATCACACCTTGTAGGGCATATTCACTATTGCTCAAACATTCGTGATGTGCTGCCCCGATAATGATGCTTGCCTTGATTGGCTTTCCGGCAGTATACGACTGCTTTGCGTGCAGCATGTCGCAGGCGGTGCTTTTATTAAATTCGTTGAATGATGCCGACTGCCCTTAAATGTTGGTTTCCCTATGTGACGCTCACTTGTGCTAGTCAGTCAAACCTATGTCAAATAATATTGAAAGTGTTTATAAAGTTACACCCGCTTGTATCATCCGGGGACTTGCAGTGAAGCCCATCACACTGCAGCCATTCATCAAATTTCATAGCTTCATAGCCTTCATAGCCTTCAGGCTATCTCGGTATCAGTGAATAATCACCCTATGGGAATTAACATGGGGATGAACGGACTAGAAGAAGTAGAAGAAACTAGAAAAAAAAACCTAGTAACACATTTGCAACGTTATTGAGGGTCAAATTTTGCATTGAAAGCCACTTAGCTCATTCCTACACAAGTTAATTTTTGTCAGGTGGGTCATTGCTCTCTATTTTACCACAATTTAAGCTTTTGTGCCGCATTATTATTTTTCCCCAAGTACCTGAAATGTATCATACTATGGTTCAGGATATTAGACATTGACACTATGGCGACGCGGTACAGTGGGTTACAACACCCTTGACAACTGAATTGATGTGATGTTTGTTGTCTAACTTGGCGCGACACACTAGCATGTGTCTAGATACATTTAATTTTTCAAGTATTACCGCATTCATTTAGTATAAACTGGAAACTAATCGTAAATAAATAACGTAAGCAAATAACGTTCGACTGCTTTAACCGCTAACCACGACTGTTATTTTTCACTGTGCATCACTGCATCCCCCGGATGCTACGACGGCGTGTTTCTTTGCATCTTCTCACTGCCGCTTCATATTTCTTCACTGTAAATATTATTTCTATCGGGGATTGTGAGCTAAATATCAAGGGGTTCTTACTCCATTTACCAGATTTACAATTTTACGAGTTAAATTTTTTTATTGCTTATAAATTCAATGGGTCGACTCACGCTTGCAAACAAAATGATCCAATTTACTTCGTCTCCTTCAGCAAAATATACAACAAGAATTATTTACAACGTGACATCGATCAACTTGAATTTGTCTTACAAAACGACAAAGAGCATGTCTGCCGCTTGTAGCTACCTTTTGCGAGTGTCTCTGGCGGTAAAACGTTCTTTCCATTTTGTAGCAAGCTTCCCGCCAAAAGCCAAGTTACAAGTTGCAAAGAATGGAACGTCAGTCCACGTGGAAAGTTGTTGCTTCTTACGGTGTTCGAAGGCTGGCAAATGTTTCCAAAAGTTCTTACTTGTCGAACGGGGTAATGACCCATAATTGCTGATAATTACTTAATAACTGTCATTAGGTGTTCGAATGGAGATACGACCAAACCTTACATGCTTTACTTCCACCCCCTTCCCGCCCGCCGCGTTTTATTTCTTTTTTCTGTTGAGGTGTGGAGAAATGACCGAGACCGGGTGTACAAAACCATAGGAGTGTACAAAACAACTCAACTCCTATGACAAAACCATGTGATGGGCAGCACGGAGCTGCGTGCAAGAATTACGTACGCTATCGGTTCCACAGCCTGTAAATGTTTTACAGTATTTGACGCGAAATTGAAAATCGGCTAGATGGTTTGCGTGCAAAAAATGGAGCGCGCGTGCGTGGTAGAGTATTAGTTTAATTTTTTTTTTTAAATAAAAGTTTTTGAGTTGCTCCTTCCTATGGACGGAACCGCATTAAGATTCGAAAATTGTTAAGTTTTGTAGATGTTTATAAATAGGGCAGTAATTTTTCGACACTTTGATGCGAAGTTTCGCCTATGTAGTGTATGTTGCGTGGTGCACACCTCTGTAGTGCTGCTTCCTCATCACTACGGGACTATGTAATTAATTAGTCTCATTGGGAGCGTACTGTGCTACAATAAACCCTACACAAGGTAGTGTTACTCAGTCAGCAGATGCTACCCATTTACCACCACATCGTGGTTGATCGTTACCACTGTACCCACGTTACTATTGTACTCACGTTTTGCAGCCGATCGTTAGAAATTACGATGACTTCGTCTTGACAAATGTCGCACGTGTACGCGCAGTGTCGTATTTACATATTTGCAACCTCTAGGCATTAGAAATTTGCCTCTTCTTTTTTCCGACCCCCCCCCCCCCCCCCGACCTGAGAAATTCTCAGCGGTCCCTAAAACGTCTGCGAGTCTTTTACGTTGTCATGCAAATCATGCATAATAATTTAGTAATTTTCAAAATTATTTAGTTAGTTAAAACTTGAGTAGCAAGAAGACAAATTACGGTTGGGGGCCGTTGGTTCATTTGATATCATTCTTGACATGCACAATGTAACACCATACACTTATACCACCGTTTATACTATAGAGAAAAGACGAATCGTTACCGAATGCCAAACCATCTAACCACAGGGGCTCGTCGCACACAAAAAAAAATTTTTCCATCCTGCCGGCCTACTCGTATTTTGTGACGACCCCCTGTGATGTAAACGTAGTGATTTTAGTCTGACGAAAAATTGAGTTTTCATCCTGAATTCCGTCCTTAATTTTCGCTATTTTGAATAAATTTGGATTTCAGAAGAAACGGAAACACAACAGCACAAATAATGCACCAAAATGGCTCGGTAGGCCTTTAATATGGACTTAAATTTCATATAGATGACCCTATCGAGTTAGAGAGCTGGCTCGAACAACAGGGGTATCTGTGCAGTGAATGGAGCTCGTTGGTTCGAGTCCCGCTCAAGACACATTACTGAATTGTTAGTGACATTTTAATCCAT
>JAHWFP010001684.1:27117-41971 GCA_023313725.1 Lithobius niger | reverse complement strand
TTTTGGTTTGCAGGTATAAGTTATGCATAACAGCTTTTAAGATGTATTTATTAGGCCGGTGGACCACATTCACAAAACAGCAATCATGATTTCCACGTACAGTTTGACAAGGAATGGTAAAAAGTAAAAACACTGCATCAAAATCGATCAAGAATAAAATCCATCTGTTTTTCCCTTTTAAATCTGCCAGAAACTGGAGAAATTGGAACACCATAATAATGACAACACCTAAAACGTAAGGACGGGGAAATAAGCGTGGAGTTCACTACAAATTGCGTACAGTACCCTAAAGTCATAATATAACAGTAACAAGATATTTTTTATGCATTTTTAATAGGTAGGTTCAAAAAAAGGACAAAACACACTGTCAACTCAGTTCATTTGGGTTAACCGCTGAACTAGCACATATTCAAAATGTTTTTAGGTAGAGGCCGTTAAACGCTCAAATGTTCTAACCACAAATTCAACATTTGACTACTTCCTGGTCATTCTGATGCTGTTCGGGCGGTAATCCGTACCATCTGGAAGGAGTTGTCTGTGTATCATGTGTATGTACAGATATAAAAGAAAGTAATTGGTGGCCACAATGGGATCGATGCGATTACAAGTAAATTTGGCCCACAATAAAATTTGGTGTGGGAATCTTAACAATTCAACTTAACTGATGGATGAATATTTATCCATTTTTTTTTTAAAATTACGCATCATTTTAAGCAGAACTACAAACTCGCCAGTATTTTGCAATACAGTATAAAGTTTTACTAAATTTTTTAGGGGGTCAGAACAATATCTAACAACAACAAAGAGGTTAGTTTATGCTTATAACGGCACGTGACAGATAACTAACATACACCAGGCAAGCAGTGGTTTTTATATTTAATATGAAATATATTATACAACGCTATTTTTAGTACTTAATTTTTCATCAATAATAATAAGAATAATCGGAATTATACTACTAATTGAATAATAATAAGCTGCCAGCATACATGAGCATTAGCCAAACATAATTTGCACCCCAAATGCCACCATTATGATGGTGGTATCCCATGTTGGTGGGACATGACCATTATTAAACGGACGTGACTATTCCATAATTTTAGCTCCGTACCTATAAATTGTTTGCAACGATAACATCACATAGTCATTTTAGATGACTGGGTTGACATCGAACATACAACAGCATGGTAGATTTTTTACGTCAACGATTTTTTTTTTCATTTTGTGAAGTCTTTTTTTTTTTTTGGTTTTTTTTTTTATAAAGATTTTGTCCAAAGATAAAATAGTAAAAAATGTAATTGCATTTTCTATCAATGTACCAATACCATATTTTTCGTAACACCCTCTTTAAGGCAGATTTTGCCATATGTTTTGAAGTAGTGCACGTTCTTTTTTTTTTTTGTATGAAGCTTTAGTTAAAATAGTGTGTTGCAATTGAGTTTGCATTTTTTCGCTGTTATACTGCAGTGTTTTGGGCTACATATTGTATTTGTAATTTTATTTTTTGTGTGGTTTTGTGGCTCGCCACAAAGCATGTGCGGGGCTGTTAAGTACTGCTCCACTACACGAGTGCCACGTGCTAGCTAGCATCTTAACTTGTAATCCAATGCTATGCTATGAGATAAATGAAGAATCATTTACCGTGTTGTATTGTTTGTTCCACCACCACCATGTCCTTTGTCACCACAAGTGGCTCTCAAATAGGAAATTGAACGCTCACAAGTGGCACTTGAACAGGGACTGGAGACCTTACCAGCGCAAAAATCGAGGAGGTTACACTTTAAAACCACCTAATTTTAATCAAACAAAAATTGAATTCGCTGTGGTAAAGAGGCATTTTGTAATGCAATAGTGATTTTTTACAAATAGTGATTTTGTAATAGAATATTATATGCGCTTGAATTTTCATAAAGAATGTACACCATTTCAAGTTACATATTGTAAAGCCAATACACACAATAAAAATAATAATTGTGATAGACTTTCAAGCTTTTATTAAACCGTTGCGTCTCCAGTAACGAGACAAATTTTGGAAAAATATTATTTTCTACACTGAGAATCAGAATACTATGTTGAGCGTGAGGATGCCAAAGAGGCAAATATTTGGTAATGGTTCACATGTATTTCATATTAGTAAACTGAATTTCAAGACTGATCGGTGCTAAAATTATGACGTTTGCGAATTTTGTATTAATAACTATACATTCAACCCAACATCCTTTTTTAAAATACACAGGGCAGCATTTTATTTAATAAAGAAAATTTTTTTAAATTTCTTTTAATTATTGAAAAGAATTGTAAACACAACAATGCAAACACGAATTATGAGCGTCTACAAATTTATCAGTTAGGAGAATGGATTGACGACAAAAATTGGGCGTAAATTGCACTGGTGGCCATTAGATGTTTACTTTTTTTTATGAGATCAAGGGTTTACACAATTTTTTTCTAATGGGTAGTTATTTATGTAAAACTTCTATAAGACGACCAAGTGTAATATTATTACGAGGCAACGCTGAGTGTGACGGTAGGGGTTGTCATAATAACATTATCATAATCGGTGTTAATATGACTTTCCAACATGGCGGATCACTCATCTATAACGGCAGTGGTAATGGCTGAAATGAAAGCCGATGACGTCACAGGAAGTAGCAAATAACATGCACGTACTCAAAGATACGAGCGAACATGTCGACGTCACCGTAAAATCCTATGACACGTATTGAGCATAAAATAGGTGCAGAGATGAGTGAAGGTTTAACAAAACTACTAACAAAATGAAAAGCTGCCAACAAACGTGACATCATAACACACAGGAATACATTAGACTGATTCAATGTACATACGTTACTTTCATACAAACGGTTAAATACACATGGAGAACACCACAAGTCCACATTTACAGGCACAACATTTTGAGTTACCGTACTTATAAACTGAACCACCAGTCAAACTACAGACTACAATTAAAGCTGTATTAGAGGATGAGAATTTTTGATTCAGCCAATCGGTAGAATCTTGTGACGTCGTCAGCGAGCTAATGATAGGCTACAACCCACAGCTTTGGATCTAGGATGACTTCTCACTGGGCCGCCATGTTGGAAAGCTGCGAACATGTATACATATATCTATCGCGTTTTCCACTTTAGTACGTGATGTTTATAATACAAAATCCGTTTTTTTTTATACAAAGTACGAAGACATCGTTATATCTACAAAAAACAAAAACTGAAACAGAAATCTTTGTTGGCTACTGCATAAACCCTAGCCTCTAGCCTTCACCAGCTTCCACGAAGAAAGTGGAGAAATGTATATTCTGTAGATCGGCTTTTTGCAGAGAAAAATTAGTATCCACAAGCCGAAATTGGTACCCCGTGTCAACATTTACTTGAACTACATTGCCGTAAAAAAAAACACCCACTTTCTGTTCGAGTTTTCGCATGCTACGACGCTTGCTCGGGAAAGCTGGTGATGTCGTAGGGCCTTTCTGGACCATTTACCATATTATGTCTAAGCGTCAGGCCTGGAGGATCTCGGATTTTGATGACTCGTCTATAAAAAAATGAGGCATAGTGGTCCCGTCAACAAGACAGCAGGCAAGCCGTCGTGGATGAAACGTTTTGGAATGTGTCGCACGGAGTGTTGGTTTTGGAAGATGTAATAAATGTATTCATAGGCATTTTCAGAGGAATGTAATATTTTCAGAGGAATGTCATATATGAGATTTTAGGGAAACTTCTTGCTGTGATTAAATGACTAAACTAATGCATATATGATGAAATGCCTCGGACAATACAATGGTTGAATTTTTGTGCATTACTATAAGAAGAAACTATAGATGTGGCGACTAGGTTTGTCAGAAAAAAAACATTTTAATTAAACCCAAAGAATATCGTCAAGTTTACTACAACATGGAAGTCTATGGGATACCAGTATTGCTGAAACAAAACTAAAGAGTTTTGTGGTTAATACAACTGAATTTGGCTTGGAGAAGTTTCTACAACCTAGCACACCTTCATTTGGCCCCTAGATATCAAACTGCCACCGGACTTGTTGGTTTTAACCAAGTGGCTTTAAGCTGAGACATTTGATATTAATTTCGCACGTCTAATCATTTAGGCTTAACTACGTTAGGCTTACTCATTTAGCCTATCTGTTCAGGCCCAACAACTAAAGATTAACTGTGTTCAGTCTCGCCGTTAGCGAACCATTAGCTACTGTTGCTTAACTGCTTAAGCTAACACGGTGAGGCTAACTTTAACGCTGTAACTGTTTAAGCCTAACCACTGGGCTTTATTTCTTAAACTCGTCGAGGTTAGGCTGAGCCATCTAGGCTAACTTTATTAGGCCTAACCAGTTAGGCTTAATTGCTTTAGGCCTAACACCCTAACATGAGCATCCCCCAGGCCTTCAAGAGAGCCTGCAGTCAAGTATTGTGTTTAGGTGTGTGTTTGTGAGTGTACAATGATATTCAAAATTGGATTTTAGGTTTCTGTATATTTGGTTTCAGTTATTTTAGCGATGAAAGACAAGACATTAATAATATGAATAATATTTAGGTTTATCATGGACTGCAGCAGGATTCAAGCAACACTTTGCAGCAAAAGTTTATAAAAATGATGATGTTTGAATTGTTATTAAAGGAAGGCCATCTTACAGACCAGGAAATGGTGTATTACTATATTTTTTTTTTAAATCGCCAAATGTGGTGTGATTACAACAAGAACATCACGGTATTTGGAGATTAATATTTCTAGGGCGGGGCGTGTTTTAGGTATCTTTCTTGGAGGGTTTGACAATTAAAACACAGGATGTTGATAACAGCAATTTTCTTTCTCAAGCACATAACACGGAATCATGTGTAACAATGCGTGCAGATGTAATGGAATTTATACATAATCACGACACTTTTTACAGACATTTGCACCATTCTCTGATTAACATATCCTGTTTAACGGAGATTGTTTGGGAAGGTATAAAGGAGAGTTACAGTTTCAGGTTTTCTCTCTTATAATAATCCATCCTTGGAACGTAATTGGTGCACAGATGCATACCTATAGACAACATGAAGGAAAATAGATCCACATTCAGATACAGGTTATAAACTGTTTAACAGGCTACAGATTTACAGAGAGAGAGATAGTAAAACACTCCGCCGCGTAAAGTTCCCGCCAGAAGTGTGAATTTCTTTGGTTTTGAAACGAACGAAACGGAAAAAACCGCTTGATGCTAGTGGCTTTTTTAATGCATGTTTTTATGTTTTTTCTTTCTGTTTGTTTCTTTTAAAGATTTGGTTGTTGTTGTTGCTGCTTTGCGTTAGTTTGTTGTTGATGTTTTCTTTTATTAAAAAACAGTGAAACACACATACGGAAGGGGATTTTTCTGTTTCCAGTCGCTTGTATTGATTTTTACTCTTCTTCGCGGGTCGATTCGGGAACTAAATGCTAAGCTTCCCTCTCTCCCAGACTACGACACAGGCAGATGGCAAATATCATGCCGAAAATCTAGGGAAAAAAGAAGAAAATGCATTTTAACTTTAATGTGTATTGAGTCATTGACACTAATGCTTCAGAACTGTTAAAAGAGTGCTATTTTCCAGGATTTTTCAGGTCATTATCATCAAATACAGAAATACCAAAATAGAACTCAAGGTAGGGATGGGTGTGCGAGTAGAATAATTTGAATTTGAGTCGAGTCGAGCTGAGTTTCCAACAGAAGAATCAAGTATTGAGCCGAGTATTTGGCTAACACACTTATTTAGCAAGTGTCTTAGTGTAATAACACCTAAGATGCTGCTTAATGGACTGTGCGGACAATGTCTACAACTAGTTTTCCAGTTTTTAGAAAAGCTAGTGGTTTAAGCTAGTGCCTTTTAATTTGCACCACCGGAAAGCTTTCGTCGAGACGATAAATTTGGTATATTTGAACGTCAAAATCTGTAAAAAATTGGCGAAGTTATTGCATTTTTACTGGATTTGAGCTCGATTGGGATAAATCGAGTCGAGTTTGAGCAGATAGGAAACTAGACTCGTACTAGAAACTTTCGAGGCTCGCACATCCATACAAGGCTGGATCCAAAACAAAGCCAAGGAGGGGACTGAAGGATGTTTTTTCCATGTTTTCGCGTTTTTGGGTCGTAATTTAAAGGCGTTTTTCAACAATTTCGGCAGTTTTCTGAGTTTATTTGCCTTGGAGGGGCTCGTAGCCCCACTGGCCCGTCCTGTGGATCCTCCCTTGATAGAACTGGAGATCATTCTTCTGACTTTTAGTGTTGTGGCCAGTTCTGGTCTCATTTACTTATGAGTATTGGGGTACGAGGCTGTAGTGACCATCCTCAAAGCCACGCAGTTGTTGGAGAAATGTTTAATTGCCGCTGATTCTAAAGCTTTCAGGTGTTTGTCTTGAACTGAAATAGTCGAGTCCTCCAAAGCAATGGTTTGCTCTGAAGAACGCTAATGTTGGCCAATACCATTTCTTCATGCCCTCATTCGATGTGGCTATAGTTTCCTCCAGTCGGGTCCGAAAAAAACGATGTGTCTCTGCACACGCTGAAGAAGGTGAACGGTTCCTACACCGAAGAGACAGTTTTCATGTAGTTTTCACCAAAAGTTTAGAAGAAGGATCTCCAGTTTTACTGTGGTATCTGTGTATTTTTTTTAATGTCGTCGTTGATACAACACTGTAACTGCCGGTTACTGTTTTTTTTACGTCAAATACATGTTACAGAAAATCACGCTTTTGTGTTTACCTTGCACATTTTAATGGTTGCCATTTTGGTATGAGCTACATTATAAACAGAGAGATTGTTTGGGCGAGTTATTCTCTCTGTTAATTTGCAACTGTCCGTAGGAACAATCATCATTTGTGTATGTTGTGCTTTTGAATTGTCCAGTCAGACTGACTTCACCTTAAGCTAAGCAGACTTGTAAGTCGCCATCACGACCCAATGACTGCTATGCAATCATTAAGGTGAAATAACTTCTACGTCATGTTGTGATGATGAGGATTGAATTTGCATCATCAGTTTTCTGCTACAGTATTAAAAATATTTATAACCAATTGTAACATTGAACAGAATGGTTCTTTGAGGGCCAGGAAATAATATTTACTGGTGATTGTACTCAATGCAATATAACAAATAGCACATTTCCTTGTAAAATCAACTAGGTTGTGATTAAGGAAAATGCAACTGTTGCACTAGATCAACTCAGTGGGCCTTGTTGAAAGGCCTACCGAGTTGTGACGCAAGTGGAAGATTGTGAACACTCACATTAACTCTGTAGGCCTTGCACAAGCTTCATTGAGTTGTGACCCAGGTCGAAGTAAGAGATAGTACCAGAAGTTGATAGATGCAGGGAGTGACAATGTTGGACATCTTTGCATTGTATTTCACCCCTTGTAACAAGGCCCTCTGGGAAAGAAGCTACAGGTGTTGCTTCTCCGCACCAAGCCAGTTCCTTCTACATTGTTAGAAGCTTATTTTGTGAAAGCATTGCTAAGAGGTGTGAACTTCCTGGCCCAAGAGAGAAATAGTATCAAATCGGGAGTTGAGAACGGCAACTTCCATCCCAGTTGGCTTTGGCTTAAACTAACGACACGCCTTCATCGCGTCAAGGTCATTGCAATGCTGCAGCTTAATGTAGGAGTACCGTTTTTCACACATACAAATCGGGAAAAAGCTGGTGAGATTTTGACGTAAGTTATCCAAGAAAGTAATTGCAATAACGCATTCTACAAATGGTCAAATGGAGTCATAACTAAGAACGAGAGATGGAATGTGGGGTAATATTAACACAGATGCTCCAGCATCAGGCCTAATGGGCCCCCCCCCCCCCTTAAAACACAAACTTCACAGATAAATGACACAACCAGAAGTTTCAAGTGTATTAAACTTTCTATTGATGTTAAAGTTGTGTCTGGACGCAGGGGACAAGGTCAAGTCCCTTTACATTTACTTCTCCTGTATGGCCATTTAGTTTGTGCTCGGACGCTCAATAGCGTGCAAACGATAGCAACAAAGTGGTTGATCACTAGTGAAAATGTTCCTGAGCATACTTTTCTCCAAATGTTGATAGATTTACATTCTTACTATCAATTTTTTACAGTCAACAAATTGTCTCTCAACATTTGATACGCTCGGTTTAACAGCTGCATGTACTATTAGTGGTTGTTGAAGTTGTCTCCTGAAAGTACACAGTGTATAAGGTATACGCTATATTACCTCTAGTCCAGCCACTCCTAATCCCACAGCAATCAGAATGAGGCTTTCATCTTCAAACCACTTCTTGATGGAGTCTTTGCATCCCTGAAATTGCAGAGAAAAATCTTTAGCGTCTTACCACTTTCTAATATATTTTTTGAAAGAGTTTCGATTTGGTGAAAGGCAATACAAAAATAATAATAAATAAAACAAGTCAAGAATGAACACAAAGATAAACAGAGAAGCGGAAATTAGCCGCAAAAATCAGTATTAAACGTAGACAACATTCTGAACAGCTTATCGTCATACTTGCTGCTCATTTGCGATTCCTAGCTGTTCACAATGTTGGCTCCTTTGGTTTCAATGTTTAATACAAATATTTAGATCCTCTCCGTCCTAATCATAAGACGGAGAGGACCGCAATATTTGTATTAAACGTTGAAACACAATGGAGCCAACATTGTGAACAGCTAAGAATCGCAAATGAGCAGCAAGTATGACGATAAGCTGTTCAGAATATGATTACGACGGAGACAAAAAGGTAATTGTGGGATTCAATTTTGCATTGCCTACCGTGGCTTCCATATCAGTCAACAATGCACAATGTGACCAAAAACATTAATAGCGCCAGGAGTATATAAAGGCAAATGACGTTGGATGTAGGCGTTTCCATGGTGTAACACTTGGTTTGTATTCCACCGTTTGAAAAAGGTCGTCTGCGAGAGAAGCAGTGGATTTTAGCTCCTGGTATCAGGCCAGTTTATTTAATTCTGCCAAAATTCTGTAATGTTACAAGGCTTCAGATTCCTGGCACGCACCAAACTGACGTTGAGTTAGGAGGTAAGACACATACTTTATACTCCAGTTGGCCTTGGCTTGAGAAACAATAACCGAGGGTACACAGAGGTTTCTTATGTCGCTTTACTTTAGGTCGACTTACCTTACGTCGATGCAGTATTTAGAGCGCTTTAAGAACCTCTATGTAACCACCTAAAACCACTTTCAAGTCAATTCATCTCAAACCACCTCATTACGCCGACGTAAGGAGTTGAAGCGCTTTAACCACCAACGTGTACCCACCTATAACCCAAATTCTACGTCGTTCTAAGGATTGCTTTCGTGTGATTCGTAGAAATTAGTGCGCGTAAATGTCCGAAAGCTAGGGCGGAACCTGTCACTTCATTACAACGAAGTCGAAAGACCTAGCTGAATGAAGACATGGGAATAGAGGGGGTTTCGTTGATGGGTGAATAGATAAATGTAGCGTTACATTGACTTAGCAGGAAGTACCATGTACATGCTGTCATTTTAAAACACTTCAACTAGAATGTTCGTGTAACCACTTCTCTCATAAAGTCGACGTAAAGTAAAGCAGTCTAAGATAAAGCAATATAAGATAAAGTGACGTAAGAACTTCGGTCAATGATGCCTTCTTTGCTTCAAATTTGTTTAAACACTAGTGTTTGGAATTAACACGTGCTTAGACTATAATCACAGCACAAGGGATATATTTCAAACATACACAGCATAATATTTAATGTACGTTTCCTGCAAAAGTAAAAATGGTTACTCGTTCGATAACTGGGTGTGTGGGGTCGAGCATCTCAGTGACTTCTCCTTTATCCTACTTCTGGTTAAAAAAAAACAGTGTGGCAATTTGCTTTAAAATTGGTCAATATTTTTAACAACACGAAACGAGGACTTTCAAAACCACTATCACTACAACAACGACAATCAGCGTTTTTCCGACAAACAACTTTTAAGCAGTCCACTTGTCTTCTTCAGGATGAAACTTTTAAGTATTGACCACTCGTCTTTACTTCACCATAACTCGGTTAATTTTAATCTTGTGGTCATAGCCTCCTGTATATATAGTGGGCATGGGGGTCTCCCATCTTTTTGTGAGTTGCTTCCACAGAATTCTGCACAGTGGGTTGAATGTCAGGGTGGTTGCAGGTTCATCTGATATACAGGGTACTCTGACGTCCAGCGTATCAGAGGTCCAGTATACCTTGATATTCAACGCATTGTGCAGCATTCAAATCCACCGAGTAATGATGATGAAAGCAGAACAGCACCAGCCTGAAAAAGTCAAACGGACAGTTTAAAAATGGTTTGTCGAAAATCCACACATTTGTCGTTGTTGTAGTGCTAGTGAAATTATGCGTTTTGTCTCGTTAAAAATGCCACATGTGATAGTGTTGATCACAGTTAGTGCAAAATTTGTCTTTAATTTGGTATGATGACGTAAGTAGACATGTAGACTTTGCGACTATTTGTTGTATGAGTCTGATTACATATTAGTTGATTTCTTTGATTACATTAGTTTGGTAATTACTTTCAGCTATTCCTTTCAAACATTCTTTCCATGGGATTCTTAAAAAACAGGTAGACCCTATTCCTTCTCAAGCCATCTTTAAATCTGTGATTTCAATGATACACCACCTCAAAAATTACACGATGCATTTGGTATTTCTTCTGTAATTACTGTCCTACTCTGTGTAAGTTACATTTATACACAAACAAAAAATCCTATAATTGTGTAATGCTAATAAATACTTCTATTTATTGTAAAATCAGTTTCAAGTAAAGTTAATAATGATACTATCTTTCAACCAAGTTGTTTTTTAACTTTGGAGGGACATGTGCCTTAAAGGCACATTCTGCCTGCCTCACAACAGCCACACGCACATCGCCTCCATGCGTCAACTGAAATAGTAGCTGCACGCAAGGAACGCAGCTACTATCTAAGTTGGCTTTGGGAATAGTATACAAAACAGCCTCAAGTTAAAGATTGTGTCGTCACAAACCAGAATTATTTCGCATCTTAACATCACAATTTATAATTTTTTAGGCTAGCATATTGTAATTTTTCTTCTGCGATCTATTGGCATAATTAATTTTAATTTTTACTGCATTAGTCTTTTAGATTTTTGATCTCATAGTAATTATTCGCAAACGATTAAAATTAGTACATGTGCGCGCACACAGATGAAACGTCAATGTTATTGTACGGTTATTGTACAGTGTGCAAAGTAAATATAGTTCCCCAATATTCAACAGAAAATCTCGTAGACGTCACATTTTGAAACGGAGTTTTAGCAAGGACCGTACTTGATGTAGATGATCAATTACAATGGCAGTGGGAGGAATGTACCTTTAAACGTATATTTGAACATAATGGTTATCATTATTTCAGTTGGCATGGGTTATGCCAATAGTATTTAATTTCTACTACACTTACCACTTGGTGCCTATCTTCGGCGTTGTCTTTATCGTTCATGCATTTTTCATAGTTTTTGGGCTCAGGGCTTTTCCAGGCGTCCCATTCCTCTGATTTCAGGACACAGCACGTCTTAGTCAAGTTGAACTTTGCTGGCGCCTTGCCGGCAGCACTTTCCGAAAGGGCCGATTCATGAATGTGCAAAACACTGTTGTTGTAATCCTCTGCACCCATAACACCGCAACACTTAAACTGGAAAAACAAAAGCGTTAAATAAATATTGCGCATTCTTGTGTGTTGTTAAATTCAACTAGGTGGACTCGATTTCACCTGACAGAATTTTAATCAGCTACCTATGCATCAAGAGACTTGTGAGTTAGGTCAATTTGGTTTTTGTAGACCCCATTTCTGGGTTCTGTTTATTCAACACGCTCAAGCGTTTATCATTACTAATTACACTAATTCATTAATAATCATATCATTAATTATTCAAGTGCTAACTCAGTTATTAATTAGCCTTGGCTATATTATTAACTAGCTGTAGTACCCGGCTTCGCCCGGGATCCTAATGCGGGGAAGTGTGGTTAAGTCACTAAAAAACTTGTTTGTAAACAACATTTTTTGTTGTTTTATTATGATCTGGCAATATGTATAATTTTGTTGGGTTTGAAGCTCTTGATGCTGCCACATACAACTGGCCATGAGAAAAACTTTCTTCTCGCAAGTCGATTCCAGTAACTGGGAGTGACTGTCCCTGGGATTTGTTGATCGTTATGGCAAAAGTGAGGCGAATCGGGAACTGTAGTTGTTTGAACTGGAACGGTGAGATGCATTTTTGTGTGTGTACGCTAAGAGATGCTTAACTTCGTCCTGTTGAGCATCTCTTGGCGTACATACCAAAAAGTAGCGTCCTGTGCTACTTTGGTCCTAGTTTCGTTTAGATAGTGGTTTTGTTTGAGAGCGAGTTGTTAGTAGTGGCACCTAGTGGGCGAGCTCAGAAGCTCGCGCTCGCTCCGTCGGTCGCTCTCACGTTCAGCTCTCCCGTTTTGCTGGGGAACTCTCCCTTATAGTATAGGATTAGCTCTCATTTAAACTCATTCAGCAGAGTTCACATCTGGTTCTGCGGTAGCCTAATTAGTAGACTACTTATAAGGAGGGTTATGCCCCTTTTATGGAGCAGGGAATGGAGTCATGAAGCCACCTCGATGCTGGGCCTTTAAATGGAGTCTCCTCTCCCAATATGGAGAATTTCCTTTTACAGACACTAGTGCGTTTTCCATATTTATATAGAAGCAATGGCATGGATTTTCAGTCAGTGAACCTGTGGATTCCAGGAGAGCTGCTGCCAATCTATTCCGTATTCATTGGGGGAAATACATTGGATCTTGGAATCAAGGGAGCTCAATTACTCAGATGAGTAGCTTATCACATTGCTGATATTTAATCAAGGTATTGAGCTTTAGGAATGAATGTGTTGATTTAACAGGAGTATGTATAGTTCTTGCCCAACTTTATTCACTAAGAGTTGTATTTAAATATTGATTACAGTATTTAATAGTAATACCATCCTTTGGGAGAATATTTCGAGAGCCCACGCTTCAGTTCGCATTGTATAACTTCACTGGTATGAGACTCTGTTCATCTAAATAATCAACTCTGATATTGTGAATGGATATTGATACATTGAAGGTTGGTTCTGGTGAGTCCCACATTGATACACGGTATGTGGCAAGATTGTTATTTTGCCACGTTACGAAACTTGTTACAAACTCAGTTTCTAGGATACTTTGATTTGGATTTATTTATCAGGAGCGGTAAACCCAAACGGTGTCATCTGCCCCATTACACAACCTTAACTATAGGACAATTACATCCATTTCGACATGCACTTACGTCCGATATAACAATTTAATTACTGCATCACCAAAACACGACACGGAGATCGCCATTGTTTTGCTGGAACGCTCAGAAATTAATTGCCGACAGATGTCACTTTTCGATTTCGACTCGCACCCGATTGAGATATCTGTATTGACTGTGAGGAGCTCAAGCGTATGACGGCCTTAGTTGGCCGGCAGTGTAGTATCCAGCTAAGGGCGTCAGACGCTTGAGCTCCTTACAGTCAACACAGCTATTTCAATCGGCTGCGATTGTCGTGTCGTGTCGTGTTTTGGTGATGCAGTAATTAAATTGTTATATCGGAAGTACGTAACGTATTCTTGCCGCAATTCTTGTGTTTAGTTATTGTGTAAGTGATCCAAAAGTCAAACATGCATGTCAAAATGGATGTAATTGCCCTTTAAAAAATGTCTGGTTTAACAGGACATGAAAAAAAAATTCCGCCATGTGACGTCGCTTTTATCCACTTTATGAAAATTTTGCTGCATGCAATAATTGTTTGAATTGTTTCGTGTCATTCTTAAGTCGTGTTAATAATCAGCTGAAACCTGTCATTGCATTCAGCATAACATTACATAATATCGAGAACCAAATACCTAAAATATTCTTGGTAATAAAATAAAGCATACACAATACATAATACTAAATTAAGTGCAAAGGTTAGTTTAAAAAGTTTGCATTTTGAACTATGAAGTTTTTTTTTAATAAGAGTTTGGTAAAAATTTGATAAGATAAAAAAAAATAAAAGCCACCCGTTCGTGTGATAAATTTTGCTAATCATCTCCAGGTAAACAAGGTACGGTACTTTTCTTTATTTGCCCATACAGACTGACCAACACTTAACAAGCTAGCGAATTTACACACGAATGCAGCCATCCGTCTCATCAGATCTACCACTAAGTTCAATAAATACGTGAAGACACGGTTAAAATCTTATAAGTGAAACAGCTCGGAGCCAACATAAAAGTAAGCCATCATCCTCATTGTCCTGAAACTGTGATCCACAATATGGTGGATGAATACCCAAAAGGTATGAAGAATTCCGTGTACCACCTAGAATAGTCAACAACTGCACTTTTTGCGGGTCAAACAGCGGATAGGACAGCAAATAACATTCCACGTCCTCTGTTTCACCACCACAAATTCATCCAGCTGAAATGGACAATCAAAGGCCATGCAGATGTGCATTCAGCAAAATGCAGTCTGTTCCAACTCAGTTCAGTGTCAGATTCAACACCCAACCAATAATTATCTACCAAAACAATTCAACAATAAATGTAAACCAAGGTGTACATAAGGAGACCAGGAAATATAGGCTATTCTCTCACCGTGGCATCCGGTGAAGCCAGTGTGTGGCGGTCTAGTGTCTTAGTGGCTCAGAGGTAATAGCAGTTGATATGTTATTAACAACTCAGCTTCAATTCTCAGCCAGATGATTTCATAGGATTTTTTCGTCTAGATGGTTGTGCACTAACTTTCGTTGCAGTCCCTGACACTTACAATTCAACAAATTTTTATTTAGTGAAACCAAA
>JAHWFP010001684.1:0-17117 GCA_023313725.1 Lithobius niger | reverse complement strand
CCATAAAAAGTTGGTTTGAATTGGTTTTAAAACTAATAAAAATGTGTCACATAAAACTGCATAACAAAAATTGTCGTTTTGAAAATCGTCACTAGCCGTTGATAGAAGTCGCGACCTACCCCAAAAACCATGCTCCGGTGGTTCACTGAGCATACCTCTGTCAAGTATGTTCGGTGTACCACTAGCGCATGGTTGTTGGGTTAGGTCGCGACTTCTATCAACGACTAGTGTCGATTTCAAAATGACAATTTTCGTGTACCCCCTGAAAGGTTGTTATAGGTCTGGCAAAGTATTCACAGCCATGGTCGGAGTGTATCTTCTCCGATTCAGTACAAAGAATGGTTTTCAACTTACCGTAATAAGGAGACATTTATTTTCCTGCATAGCTCCACAGCATCCAATGATGCCAACGAGCAGGATAAATCCACCAACACCGATCAGCCCATAGGCCAGGTAGTGCATCATAGGTTCATGGCCATCTATCGCCACTAGGTCGAACAGGACGGTTTTTTGCGGATCAACCAGTAACCATATGCCTAGACCAAGCAATGCACAGCCTGACAACTGAAACAGAAGAATAAAATTGGGAAAAATTAACATATACAATACTTATTAGCAACAATGGGTTTTAGCAAAGTTAAGGGAATGCTAACCCGCAAGGCCAGCTGACATTAAAGCTATGGATATCAATGCTTAAAGCAAGACTTGCAACTTTTATCTCAGCTGGTCTTGGTAACTTGTTGGCTGTTAGATAGCTGCGCTGCTAGATTGTGATAACTTACAATATGAATGTGTAGACATTGAATTAAATCAAATAAAATAGAACAAGCAGGGAGAGATGACCTACGTAGCTCTTATTGCCCTAATCAGATGCACTTGATCAAGAGTTAAGTACGCGTCACAAAAGTTCATAAAACCATGCAGCAGTAAGAACGCAGCGTCAATCCTTTTCGTGCTGTTCGTATATTCCACCTCTCGTTTTTCGAACGATTTGCAGGCACTAAAGGGAAAAGAGACAAGTCACATTTCGGAGTTGACTTTATATGTTTTAAAAGAGCCGCTAGGATGAAATCGCTAGGCATTTATATTGTCTTTTAACACGCTCTAGCGGCACATATATCCAAAACCCAAGATGTCTCTGAAAGGTCAGTGTTCAACAACGGAAAAGTCTTAAGCATCTATAATGGTGCCATCGAGTGACCATGATATCGTTAACTTTTACAGCTTAAGGGAGAGTCACTAACAGCATCAGCATCTCACCAACTTAAGATTTTTATGAGAATCTTGACGAGTAGACTACAGAAGGAAGTAGACATGGGGAAGAAGCTCGGGGAAGTCCAGAATGGGTTTAGAAAGGAAAAGAGCCTGGAGGATAATTTCTTTGTGGTTTCTCAGGCCATCAAGGTGGCGAGGAAAGACGGGAGGAGTTTGTGGAGGTGTTTCTGGATGTGTCTAAGGCGTACTATGGGGTGTGATGGGAGCTTTTGTTGAGGGAGCACAGGGTTATACAGGTTGAACATGTGTTTGTCCGTTTGGTAAGCAGGAATTGTGAGAGGAGGAGGAGGACGGAGTTTATTGCCTCTTGGAACGGAGTAGATTTAAATTAGATTTGGTGTACGGGAGGGAAGATTGGGGACAGTTAGAGCACGCTACCAGGAGGAATTGGAAAGGTGGGCTTTGAGAGCAAAGAACTTTATGGCTGGTGAGGTGGTGAAAGGGGATGGCTAGCTTTGAAGCGAGAGCGGCTGTGGTGAAGGCTGGGTTTGGTAGGAGGGTTCAAGAGGTGCCCGTGCATATAGTGCACGAGAATGTGATGCGGAGGTGCGTAACAAGTGGGTTGAAAGGATCCAGATGATGATGTTGTAGTATGTAGGGTGAGGGGTGAGGGGAAAGGGGGAGTAGTGAGTGGAAAAGGGATATTTAGGATGTGGAAGTTGAGTGGTAGATGAGGGAAATGGAAAGACTTCCTCTCCAGTGAGGTATCGGGAGAAGTGCAGAATGGACTGGGAAAGTTAGTATTCAGGGAACTGGGGGAGTGTGCTGTTGGTTAGGGTGAATGGGGCACTGGACACCAGGTAGTTGAGAGGATGAGTCGGGATGACGAGGATGCAGATTTATGTAGAGGCAGAGGAGACTGGAGCATGTATTGGTTGAGAGTTGGGGCCTTGAAGACCTCCGGAGGACGAAGAGTGGGAAGGTAGAGGGCAAGAAGCTAGTTGGTGGCTCCTTTGTTGGAGAGAGGAGAAGGGGTGAGGTTGGGAAAGAGTGTGCTTTTAGGCTAGTTGAACTGGAGGTGAAAATATTAGGGGTACCCAGGCTGAATAGGGAGTAGGTCTGCTTATTTTCTGGGTTAAATATGAGTAACCCATAGCGTCATCATCGTCATTGCTACTAGGTTACCGAAGCATACCAGAATTTCACTCAGTAATTGAGGCAGCTTAAGATTAGGTTTGTTTCTTTGAAAGAAATTCTTGGTGTATTCCTTCGCTAGCACTGTGTAGAGCTAGTGAAGGAATTCACCAAGAATGTTGCGGTCTACTTTTAAAGGTGGCTGGGCACCAAATGAAAGTTTCTACATAGTGCTAGAGTCTACAGACTTTCATTCGAGTTGTAGAAACCATCTCGATCGATTTGACTGGTAGTCTCTTTACACCGAGATGGACTTATGAGCTCCTTATCGCCACTGTCCACAATTTCTTTATAATCATCATCCCCTTTTCAGTGCGCACACAGTTCATGGTTGCAGCATCATTACGTGTGAAACTTGCCTCGTTCTAAGTAGCTATAGTTTAGAAACGTATCCTCCAACATTAATGCAACGTTCTTCTATTTAAACAATGGACAGTAGCGCAGAAGCTATACGTAATTTTTGTACAAACAATGGCATGTACTAGGAACGATTAATTTGTTTGTTAATTCAGCATTATTTGAATTGTTCAAAATTCACTGTTCGCGGCTGCAGTACTTCGGCTTGCCCTCAAGCGTTCTCCAGGGGATTTAAATCACTAACCTAGATTTGCAGGATTTCCACAGCTTTGCGAGATTTTGTTATATTCCCATGATTTGTACAATTTACAGATTCGTACCGAAAATTGAAGATTTGCATGGATTTTATTTGATTATCATGGATTTCTGTTGATTTGCATGGATTTTTCAGATTACCTGATTTACCGAGATTGTACCGAGACTTGGACCATTTTTAGTAGATTTGCGTGGATTTCTCTTGATTTGCTTGGTTTTGTAGATTTGCATTAAGATTTTCAGATTTGCACACATTTTAGTTAATTTGCAAAGATTTGTATTGATTTGCATGCATTTGCAGATTTCACGTGAATTTGCAAATCCGAAATCAGAAGTCGCACGAGATTCCTTCGGAGATGCCACTCCTTTAAAGAGATTAAGATATTTCCTCCAAGCTATTACAAATAAAAAAAACTAAGCAAGATGACAGCGCCACTTATCAGATAAACGTTCATTTTAGCGGCGAGTATTTGAAACACGCGTGTATTATTCCAAAAGCGTTTTTCAATTTACCGCCCAGCAGCACGCAGAATTATTACGACAACCGAGGTGTAGTAATAAGACCCCCGCACGCTTTGTTTGCCAAGACGTCTTTTGTATCAATCTCGCCAATCAAGAAGGCTCGTTCCGTGCGGCGCTTTTCTGCTTTAGGGTTATGGCGCACCTGCTTTAGGAACGGCGAAAGGGAGGGAGAGGACAAGCGATCAACCGTTTTATGCGCCTTCATAATGGCGGCTTCCGAGGCGTAAAATGACACGGCTGGTTCGTCGAGTGTCGTCGGCCTGGGCAAAAAAGAAGTTGATGTCGGCTCCAACGACCAGAGCTAGGGGGTTGTTATCGACTGAGCCTTGGAAGCAAAATACACGCCGCCTCTGTAATTTAGAGCAAGGCCTAAGCGATTGAAGGCAAAACGCCCTCTACATACTGGGTGGTTTGAGGGTTCGATGAACTGCCACTGCGGCGCTGGTATCGAATTTCAAAGTGAAACGGCCACTGCTATTGAACAATTTAAGTGCACGCGGCTACTGCTTACTTAAAGGCGTACTGTCGCCAACAGAAAATCGTACGAGTCTACCGTGGCGCCATCTAGCGGCAGTGATATTGTGAACCTTTACAGCTTGCCCCCACGTGCACGAGGACGTACCAACCGTTCACTCACGACTTAAAGGCGCCCGTCCATGTTCTAAACACAGCATCCACGTTCCGGATTATCCGTCATCCAATAGGCTGATGTGGGTCACGCGATCTCGTCTGAGTTATGAAAATCGCGGCGCTGCTGCGAATAGCGTTGTTCCATTTTTAATTTACAGCTATTTTCTTTATATTGTTCGAAGATTGTACGGTGCTGCGTCTAGGAGTTGAAAAGGTGAAAAGGCGCCTTTAAGGAGGCGCGTGGCTCGTTTGTTTCGTTAAAAGAAATGATGTTGTGCATTCCTCCGTTTCACGCAAGCAAGTGCTAGATAGTACTCGATAGCGCTAGATGTAGCTAGATTCTGCAGACTTCCATTCGGTAACAGTGCCACTTTAACAAACGGGAAAAAAAAAACAGTTTTTCTTTTTTTTTAGCTTTGCATTTTAGAGAGCACGAAAACCCAAACTTGGTTGTCTGCCCCACGACGGTGAAATGAACAATTTAGATGGAGAAATCCAAGCCGAAAAGACCACGATTTTTGACATGCCAGAATCGACATGAGCACAAGACACCACAGCCGCACGAGACGTGTTAAGGTCAAACCTTGTAGCGTTAGAGATTTCTACAGGAACCATGGGATCCATTTAGGCCTACTTCGGACGATATCTCGGCGCCTACTATAATCGGAGATGTCTCATTGGTTCGTACTCCCGGACTTCCCCTCTCTCCTTACTAAACATCTTTCTTCTTCTAAAAATGTCTAGTCAGGTTCGAAATTGAGCCGGTTTTTGCATACGATCATTATTTTGCTTCAGATGGCTCGAAGCTTAACAAAAGTAATTTAAAAAATATTAAATAAATGAAGAAATAACGGGATTCATAACAAGGAATTATTATCGGTGAGGAAATAGTGCTTTTGATTAAATATCGAGTAAAATCAACGTGTATAATTGCTAGGGGGATCATCAGCGGAAAACGCCCCCCGGAAGGGGGGGGGGGGGGAAAGGCAACGAGCAAGTCACCTCCCATTCCCATCTGAAATTAAGAGCTAAATTCTAAAAATTTTTATTTTTAAACATTTCAGAGGCACTGAAATTGCTGAAAGTGGGTTGTTGTTCAGGGCGCGGCAGGCTCCCCCCCTCCCCGAACCGGAAACAAAAAATTTCCCGGGTGCATCATTGTGGATGGCAAGGTCTCTTTAATACTAATACTCTGAGTGAGTGAATATGATTGATCGAGCACTTTCTTTAGTGGCATCATCCCACTGGCATGTCGATTGGTCAAACGTAATCAGGATATTGTTTTCGATAATAAACGCTGCAGATTCTTTAAGCCTTAGGGCGCGTTTAACCAACGACTCGCCTTTGCATTCTCACAGCTAGAATATAATAGTGATGGCGAAGTTGTCGTTGCCATGGTAACAATGCTATCTGGATTAGCTAAATCCGACGTCCTTTGGATAAATGCTTTAAGTCTTATAATCCATGATAATAAGATATAAAACTCCTCCTGGCGAAATTTTCCCAGTCGCTTCTGAACTCGTAAGATGACGGTTTTCGTTGTGAGTCGACAGGGCTAAAACTGACGCCACGTTGGAGTTTCAGGTGATTTCTAGCTTCTAGCTGGGAGAATGCAAAGGTGAGTCGTTGCCTAAACGTGCCCTTACACTTCCTACAGCATACATACAAGCAAGACAGGTGAGTTCCTCTCTTCTTTGCCGCATCACAGTTGAGCATAGCAGGAAATCCCAGGGGAAGCTTTCGTTTTGACTACCACCAGCGTTATCGGAAGGAAGAGGTCTTTCCTGAATCCCGGAAAAAATCATGCCACGAGGTAAAAAAATTACCGGAAATATGTCTCCAGAAAAAAAAATGTCATAGGAAACAAAAATGCTTAGAAATAATTCCACCGGTAAAAAAAAATTTCGCGATCAAATGGAGGTTAGACATGACGGAATGTCATCGTAGCCTGTCTCGCTCACTGCGGCTGTACACATACCATCTGAAAACACAAATTCGTTAAAGTATGAATGTTTTTTTTTTTTTTTAATAAGAGGAAGCGTTAATAATATTTAACCTGTTCGTTTTAGGCGTTCGGTCAAGCACTTTTCAGTTTTTAGACATAAGGAACCTGGTTCTCGAATACCCTGCGTGACATTTTTGAAACTTTAACGCGGTCCAGCCGAAGCCTTGGTACTAGAAGGCGAGGGGGACAGTTTCGGTGGGCAATTCTAATCGGAACTTTCTAGGATTTTTTTTTACATGCTACAATCGACACTAGCATGAGGCATCACAGGGCTCTTCTCTTCCCGAAATTGATTTCGGGGTGGCTGAGGGGAGAGTCAAACAGGGGTGGGACGATACAAAAAAAAAGTATCTCGATACACGTTTTTTAAAATTATCGCGATAATCGATAATATCTCGATAAAACAAATTTTGAGGCTGGAGTAACCTTTTCTATTTTGTTACGTAGAAACCTTGGCAGAAGCCTAAAGTACAACCTTTACGAATGTAGATTGTGTTATCACTCGCCATTTGACCAGTAGACCTGAAAATGCTCTCGTCATTACTTCCTCACCATGTAGAAACAATTTAGCAGTTGTCATGATTAAATATTGTTTGCATTAAACTAACTCTCCAATCGGCTAAATTGGCTAGCAACACTATTGAACACTACGTTGGAGAGCCCTTGTAATTCCACACAAACCACTTGTTTCTAGCTATGACGGTTTCGGAGATATGACAATTTAAGCATCGGGGTTTGCACGATAATTCGATAAATCAGAAAAAGTGCGATACAATAATTGACAACAATTTGTACCGCGATATTATCAAATTATCGACTATCGTGCACCCCTAGACTCAGACCCGGAACATCTGGGGTACGGGAACAAACTCACAGCCGTGGTCCATTTCAAACACAAACTACATTCACTTTCCGATATTAGTAAGGCACAAAAATAATACTTGTCCCTAAAATTAAGCAAAACAAACGCCCTTAACAAGATTAGCCTGTAAGTTTCGCACATTTCCAATGTGCACACACAAAATACACACATAGCCACCCAAACGAAACAGAATTAAAACGAAACGCCCGTATAAAACCCCCGAATTAAAACGCCCGTATAACACACAAATTAAACATACCCAAACCACACACACTCACAGACGTCAACATAAAGTACGTGCACTCTGTCATATTGCCCGAAGAATAAATATAATTCTTATTCCCTGGAATTGGAGTTTAAATTATAGTTCGTTTCGCTCGAATGAACTCTTAAGCTTTTTTTTTTTTACTAGTGCACCTTCACTGCTGGGAGTTCCATGAGGATACGAACTTTAATGCTTTTTTTTGTTGCAAATAGCGAAAACCGTTTTTTATTCCGTTAACCAGATAATCAGATTGACCAAGAATGTCTCAGTGGTATCCTTGGAATATTTTTTTTTTAAATACGATCTTACAAATGCTCGTCCGGTGGTCGGATTGGCCGACTTTGTCTTGATGAATACAAATTAAAAAAATTCGAGGCTAAGGGGCTAAGTTAAAGTTTGTTGTACTAAAATTAGCCTAAACAAAGATTTTACGTTGACTAATGAAGCTTGGAGGAGAAAACGGAATGAATTATAAGGTATTTATTTATTTATTTATTTATTTATTTATTTATAGGGCGTACTGGAGTTTACAAGGCACTTACAACAGTAGATTGCTTCGACAGTCACAACAATACGTTGATAGTAAAATTTGTTAAATTCACAATGATGATGGCTTAAATGGAAGGGGAGGGGCAATGTTTAGGATGATCTGCTGCTATTCTTCTCAGTTGTGATCCACGCTAAGGTTGTGACTTGTGATAAAGCATAAACCATATCCAGTAAAATATGAATTTTCGTTTTACGAATTCTTCTCTGTAACCGAATATCACAGTGCACCTTGCAGCCACCAGAGTCAAGTCAGGCGGTATGCCACCTCGATGATAATATCAAGGTACTCTCTGTCTGCCCAGCTCTAAACCTTTGATTTTCCTCGAGCTGATCTGACGGTGAGAGGTTTCCGATACAATACATGCCCACAACGTCAGTGGCGTAACTAGAAGGGGGGGGGGGGGGGGCCGGGCAGGCAAAGGGGCGATTCGCCCCCTCTGAGATTTTTAAAGCTTATTCGGCATATTGGCCAAGTCACTTTTTCCATAGCCGACAAATTATTTACCGTCAGATGGCTGCATTTTGAGGTCAAAGACGCAACTTTCATCTTAGCTAATTTATACTTCGACTGTTTCTCTTTTAAATCACTAAAATAACCAGGTAACAAATGGAGAAATACGACAGTCAGTAAAGATAAACAGTAAGAATTACTAACTCCATATTTTGCTTAAAATTCCCAACATTTCTAACAAAGTATCAGTGTTTAAAAAAATAAGTATCTAGTATGAAAAACTGAAAGATTTACATTTCAAAATTTTTGTATGCGTATAATGCAGTCAGCAAAACTGGTTTTATAAAAATGTTTCCAACGGCGCTTTACCAGGCTAGAAAATGCCGGAAAATAGCAAAAATGCATCAGCTTCCGTGGCTCTTATTCAGTTCTCCCTCCACACCATTCGGCTAAATGCCTAGTGTTGCCCCCTCAGTACAAAACCCTAGTTACGCCACTGCACAACGTGCCTTATGATGCAAATAACAAATTTCATGAAACACCAACTCACTACGACGCCATACCATTAGGTCATTGGAAATTTCTGGATTGATAACGTGTTATGAGTTCGCGATATTATCTGGGGCTCACTGTCTTGACATCATCCACCTTAAATATTTTAGGGGTGGGAGGGGGAGGGGGGAATTTCAGGTAGAGCACAGCGCAGAAATCATACATGTGGGGCAGCAAAAGCACTAATGGAACATGAGCCGAAATCATACGTTTCTGCATATTACCGCTGCCTTTCAACCACTCGTGCTATTAATGCATTAAGGCTGAGAATTATCGGTAATTCCTCCTGTTTATTTCCGGTGGCGTGCGTGTTTTATCTTTATTTCCTGGTTCCGCGCGGATGCACGTTCACTCCCCGGCCCCCCATCACCCTCCAACCGCATCTCCCTACCGTGAAATTGGATCGATTAACATCCGCCAGGAGCAACTAATCACATTCAAAGATTTAATCACGCGCATATATTCAACGCCGCTGATATTTCCAGATGAAAAGCCCGACATGCAGAAATAAAACACAAAACAATTCAAAGGGTCAAAAGGAAGTAAAAGTCGGTATTTTCACGTAATTACTGCTTTTAATTATTAATGAGCGTGAATAATCGTAAGGTTGGCATATTCCGTGTTGTGTATTGTATTGTCATGTTGTACATCAATGGTTTTCTACCACTGAACTAGACGTGATCAGTTTGTACAAACAAGGCCGACTGAGGTATGAATTTTCGTTTATCGCTTCCTACTTCATGCCAGTTCTCGCACGGGCCGGGAAGTTCATGAACGACTCTTAGGGCTTGTTTACGCAACAGACCTTCAAGTTTGCCGAAAGCTCATTGCTTATCTGTCGTGGTACAAATACGCACAGGTCCATTTTCTACTCAATGAGTGCGGCAGTATATACATATTTAATTTAATGTATTATAAATAACAACTTTAAATATTAAGAGGCGCTGCTTCGCGGTTTGGGAGGGACGTAAGAAAGCAGGAATGGATGTAGACACAATTGTTTCACGTTTGGGGAGGATTGATGGGTTTGGGGTGATGGGTTAATGGAACACATCACCTTCTGTGATCTATAAAACTACCGAAATAACCTTTTCAATAAATTAAGTAATTTTTATTTTGCTCAAAGCAGGAAAAAAAAATAAGGAGTCGGGAGGAAAACAAGAAGTTAATCTAGGGCTCCCCTGGGATAAAAAATGTCCTGGATACTTAATGCCTGGGATGCACAATTTCGTGGGAGCCAGCTAAACTAGCGTAAATTCGACCAAGCTCTGCAAGCTATCTGTTAATTTAGACAGTGCTGTCCTGGTTTGCCCTGGGATACAAAATGCCCCACATACGTAATGCTCTGGGATGCGTAATTTTGCAGAAACTAGCTAAACTGGTATAATTTATGGCGGGGACTTCTAGTTTCTCAATATTTCCAAACTTAGCCCATTCACGCACAATAAACAGTTTCTAGTCGTGATTAAACAACGGTTGCAAACAGTACGGTAGCAAGAATAAAGAGTCCAATTCGGCGCTCATATCCGGTTTGTCGGATCAAAACAAACATCGAATGTTGCCATTCGGAAATCAGGCCACCATTTTGTACTGTAGTAGGAATAATAATAATAATAAAGTTTATCCACTCATAGGTAGAAAGGAGCTTGAAGAGCGTAGCCACTTGTACAAGTCCTAGTCGTTAAAAAGATGTAGAAAACCGGGAGAGAAGTATCATTCGGGTGAATCCCGCAAACTGCAGAAATGTGCCACAGTGGGCGCCAGGACCTCTTCCTCCGACAGTGAATTCCATGGGCGGACAACCCGGACAGCAAAGAAGTTTATTCTGCAGTCCAGCTTAGCTAAGGCAACCACCAATTGAAGTGAGTGGCCTCTTGTAGCCCTTCTGAAACAAAAAAGGGCATGTCAATGGGCAACAGACTACAGATAATCCTAAAGGTCAACCGCAGATCAGCACACAGCCTACGCAGTTCAAGGCACTCGAGCCCAGTTTGCAAGAGCCACGCACCATATGAGAGGTCGCGAAGGCCAGGCAGTTTCTTTGTGAAGCGATGCTGGATGGACTCAATTCGGTCAATGTCCCCAAGGGGGCCAAGAGACCAAACTTGGCTGGCATGCTCCAGCAGAGGTCGCACATGGACATTAAAACCCAAGTTTTAACCTTTGGGTTGCAATGGTCATACGACTTAAAGTTCGAGTTTTCGTTCAAAAGGAAATAAGACTTTAACTAAAATAAATTGAAAGATTTAGAAGTAAAAAATTAAATCCGAATTACCTTTTCTTTATAGGTGAACGATTTTCCGGAAAATGTTCAAATTCCTTGATTTTCGGTAAACATTTTTAAAATTCCCTGATTTTTCCCTGAATTTTCCCGGCGACTCAGATCAGCTTGAGCAAGCACTGCAGAGCGGTTAGAGTGAACAGTTCAAAGCCTAGAGGACAAGGGATTGAGCTGAGTTGATCTAAAAACTCGTCCGAAAGTTGTTCGAGGCTGTTGTACGAAGCCACAGCCTTAAGGGACCACACACAAATGACGTCATACATGTTTCGTCCTTTTCAATCTCCTCCCTCCCCAATCACATTATGTCACAACTTGTTCAACCACCCCCTCTGAAAATGATATCAAACGACGACTCAACTAATTCCCCTCCCTCCCCACCACTTCCTCCACCGCTCCGATCAAGAGGGAAATAAATAAACACAAATGATTTAGTTTTCTAGTTTTTCAGACCATTTTTTATACTGGTTCGATAATGAGAAAAAGTGTTGCGTTGTATTCGGCATGACGTTGTATGTGACGTCATGCGATATGTCTAATAGAAAGATGTCCAAGGGAAACCCTCAGGTTGCCACTCATTAGACTTAAATTCCCGAGTATGAGTTTTTCCTAATTACCTACCACTAAGCATTATTAGACCTAGTTGTTAAGTGGTGTACTCCTTAAACATTACAATGGCGATGAGGTCATTCCACATTTTAAAGACCTAAACCATGTGCAATGGCTGTTTGCCGTGACGTCACCATGAGTTAGCCAATGACGAACGAGAACAACGGCTGTTTGGCCGTCTGATTGGACTAGCCCAGTCACGTGATATGAACGTCACAGCAAACAGCCATGGCGTGTGGTATAAATGATTATGAATAGGCATATGTTTTCCTTTTCCTGACGCATGAGAGGATTGCTGACGACTTCTATTCATCCACTTAAGTACACTTGTTATTTGTTAGTTGTTATACGTGCAGTAGAGTAGCTTCTTTTTTATTTAAAAGGCAGGCATGCGACTAGAGCTTCCGATCTTCCATTACTAGAAACCACAGAGGGATTTCCCGGCTTGCGTTACTCAGCAGGACTACAGTGGGTCTTTGCTTTATTCAAGAATTAACGAAAGGCAATGTACTTGGTTTTTTTTCCCGAAATTTCCTTAGTGACTTACAAGTAGATAGGATAGAGCATCAAGTTATTCTGCAGTCCAGCACCATGGTTGCTGAGGGCCTTACTTCAAGTTTTGGAAATGTGTTTGAAATTCAACTTGAATAGCAATTATTAAACTGTTTTAATTCGGGCGGCTGGTCATCGCTTAAAAAAAAGGCAGTCTAATCTACATGTAATGCAACTTGGTTAAAAAAAATCACGTGATGTCACAAACTGACCTCCCCTACCTCCTTTTCTAAAACTGACACTCCAAATATTCCTCCTCCTCCCCCTCCCCCATCTTATCGCGTGACGGCCTTTAATGGCTCCTGGAGGACACAAATAATTTTAAAGCAGTAACTAAAACTTTTTTATTATTGGAGTATTTTTAACACATCCTAAGTTAAAATAGGCTTCATACGACTCGTTGCGACTACATTTGAACAATACAATGATGTCGATTGCAGCATGTAAAAGATGCTAGGTATTTCCTAGCGAAATTGTTCCTTTCCATCATAAGATAATCACATCAGTCGAAAAAGACGTCAATTCAAACATTCCCTTTCACATGTGTTGCGTCAGATTCCCGTATTTGACGACAACAACATGAAAGCTCCCAGCCAACTTGACGTTCAAGTTTCACCTGGCAGGCGCTCTCGCCTACTCACATTCTCTGGTAGATCAGAATGCAGGTGACCACAAACTCTCACCAAGGGATGTTCATCCGCTCGGAGAAATAGTTCTAATTTAAAATACCATTACAAGGCCGGCAGAGATACGTTAATGTTGACACTAAAATTACCAAAGCTGCACTTAGAACTTTAAGAAATTGACCTAAAGTTTTGTAAATTTTGAAATAGGGTACCAACGGCCAAAGTTTATTTGCGATGGAGACACCTCACGAGTGTACCGTTGACGTGTCCCTTGTAAAAGGGGAAATTTGTCTATTTTACACTTGTAAAATTATTTAATTATCGTAGTTACGAAAATGTGCATGCATAGGGAAGATCGCCAGACCAAAAAATCGCATTTCTCAAGTTTGAATGTTTTCTAATCTTATTTTATGAATCTGTGAACTTTAAAGCATCGAATGATATCGTTCATTTCGTGTTTGTTTGTTTGTGTAAATTTTAGAGCCCGAATTCTCCGATGATGGAAATCTGGCCATGGAAATCCGTTTGTATTGTGCGATCAAGCCAAGTGCTGCTCGATGTAATACCTTAATTAACAGGTCAAACTAAACTCTAATCCGATTGGTCTTTAGTCACTCACACGAGGATTAATTGGAGATATGATTTATTAAATCAAGGATTTAATGTGTAATCCAAATAGCTGCCACGCAACTTCGCCCATTGGGGGAGAGAGGGAAGGGGGGGGGGGTTCAAATTGGTCCAAGTTGGCGTTGGCTTATGAGTTGGGTCGTCCATCGGTTCCTGGTACTACATGCTGTTTGATAACCAGAGGAATGAGCCAAAAGAGGTCACATGACCAAAAAGGTGGCAATACTGAATCTCAACCGCCGAATGGAGACGTCCCGCATTTCTGTCGATCCCTCCATGTTGTTACGCAAAGTTACGCAGGGAATCCCGGAAAAAATATCCCTCGGGAAAAAATCCTCAGGGGAAAAAACTTAGCTTAACGACTGCTTTCTTGCTCAATTTTGCAGTGCTCTTCTACTTTCCGTTCATCACCGTACCGATTATACATGTATCATTTTCCAAAATTGACAAGCACTTTTCCAGGCATGGAATTTCCAGCAGATTGTTTTGAGTGAATCGTGTTCTTAAAATGCGAACACGATTCTCATCTTGATATGAAAGGATTGTTAACTGTCTACTGTAGTTCAAGTTGCAGCTTTCGTGGAACCAGGTACGATGCTTTTTGTAGCATAACAGCAGTTTGAAGTAAGCAATGCTCTTGTCTCGAACCAAATGACCGAAATTACAGGACTGAAATAATTTTCGAATTTAATTTTTGCTTAATCTGGTCGTAGGCTGGGTGAAGTACAGTTAACGCAAGTCTCGGTGGTGGCACGGCCCTATCAGCCCGACAGAATTAAAGTGGTTTATTTATTATATTAAACCCAATCTGCCTTCGTCTTCTTATCAGCATCTTCGTTTCTATTCACCTGAACTGCGCTTTTCTTACACCAGGTTTATTTTTAGGGTTAACGACGAGTAAGTAACTACAATACCGTCCCCTTACGTAGTCTCAGCAGGCCTTGCGATACACAAATGTAATACACAAACTGGCAACAGACGGCGTTACTCACCCAAAATACGAAATTGAAAGTGATGAGCACCGCCTTGGCGCACTTGGCCCCACAGCCGACAGCCATCTTGTCAGGGTCACGTGACCCTCACCACCTCCTTCCTAAGGCTAACTTCACCCTAAAGAAGAAAGAAAAACGAAAGTAAAATAATTAGCACAAAACAAATAAAATATTAGTTTTTACATTTTCGTGTTTCATTTAAGGCTCAAATTTATTATTCTTGTAGAATAATTTTTATTTGTATTGATCTTTTAGTCTTCCGTGCAGCCGAAACGACTGGGAAGACTACTGCAACGACTTCGTCCTTCCGTCTGTCTGTCGTCTTTTTCAACTTCAGAACGAAACCAGATAAAGACAAATAATTCTCACTATTAGATTCAGCAGCCAAAACTTAGTTTTAAAACACGGCAAATTTAAACATGGTTGCTTCCTTAAAGCTAATAGACTTTCTCAACGTAACTCAATGAAATAATAACATTTGATCGTCGCATTTAACCACTGCAGGAAGACACGCAACCGTAAAAACAAAAGGCTTTCGTTAACGACACACATTCGCTTCGTTTAAAATAGTCTCGACACCGTGATGCATGGATGAACAGGCCTACTGGCGAACCAAATTTCCTAATTTCGTTAGTTAGCTACCACTTACGGAATTAAAACGGCAAGAAAAAAAACTAGGCCTTAAATCACGTTACCACGGCAACGTCAAGCCTCCGCATCATGTTTCATAAATGAATAAGCCATACTCTCGAACCCAATTCTCCGTTAGCTGCTACTTACGAAATTAAAACGGCAGGTAAAAAATAGGCCTAAAAGCTGACAATTATGCCTAAAATCAAAAACTAGGCTTTAAATCTAACATATTTTCACCGACAATTGTGATGATTACTACTTTTAGATTATATAATGGAGAGTGCTGTTACAGAACGTGGTAGAGGTGTGCGACTCAACATTTTGGAAAGTGGTGGAGTGTACAGAAGACAGGTTGGGACTAGGTAGTCGCTACAGCCGCTTGATTATATTTAATAATGCTTTGAAGACCTCATCCCAAGGAAGTAACCCTCTAAGGTGAAAGGAAAGCCATCTTCGTAAAAGCCATTTTCGTAAAAGCTAGCGCCGTGTAAAGCGTAAGTATATCCTGATATACTCTTCAGAAACATATTTTTTTTTCTACGGTCGTTCGTTGAGGTTTTCGTAACACGATAGGCCTAAACGCACTCACAAACCCATTAACGAACTTTTTCGATTAGCGTGGAATAAACTCGCAGAAAATAAATTTAAATAATAAATGGGCCAATGTCGCTAAAGATACCCACTTTTTTGAAACAGTTCCCTTTAAATTAAATTTATCATTCCCATCAACACGCCATTATTTCGAACACAATAAATCACTTTCTTTCGGACCGCATTTTTTAGTTGCCCTTTACCGTCCCGTACAAAGAGGGCGCCACCAGCAGTGGCCACTCTCTTTCACCGGAAATTAAAATGCGTTGTCTGACATTTCCTCTTGCACGGTTCGCTCGCCAGGGGAGTAATTATTGGGTGGCAGATTTATTAGCCTCTTACCAAGATGGCTTTTGTGGAATATCTTAAAATGACAATAGAGGAACAGTTCCTATGTGGGGTTGGAAATATATTTAGATTTTCAATGACGCCATCCTCAAAAGGTGATTCAGTTAAAGGGGGAAAACGGCTTTAGATGTTTGAGCATTTCGGTCTTCAGACATCCCAATCACAAAATGAACGTGTGGTGTCCGAGGCGTAACAAATTTTAAGAAATTTAACAGAATTCAAATTCGGGCTAAATTTTCAGTCAGCAGAGTGTGCACTTGGGTCTAAAACTCAAACCGACTTCTGGTTGATGTGTCCAAATTTGTCAGAATAAATACACGGATGAAGGAATGACAATTTATAGGCTTATAGACCAGAAGCAATACCTCCGTAATAGCTAACACGTGGAACCAGTCGTTGAGCTAGCTGCAAGGAGGAGGCGTCTTTAGTTAAGCTAAGGCCTTGAAAGTGTATTTCTTAGGCGTAAAAAAACTTTTTTTTGTCCAATCCCTTATGTTGCCGAACATAATATTATGGTTGCAAATCGGAAGAAAATAAAAGACAATCTGCTGAAAATTGCAGCAGCTGCCAAGAAAAAAAAATTGAGCATTTTTAGCCTTTTTCAGGTCCAAAAAACCCGTTCAGGCAGCATTGCCTTGACAAACTACGCTGCTGTTTTTACCTCCGCCTACATCCAGTGCCCCTTGCAGTTAGCGCACTGGCTCCAGACACGAACTCCGCAGTTAATAAGGTGTTATTATCACTAGGAAATGAACTTACAGGCGAGTTGACAATGCCAAAGTTAAAGGTTCAGGATCGGGACTAATGGAAATTATAGGGCTCACACAAATATGAATGAATCAAATCGCAATCACGAAAATGTAGACCTGACCGCTTAAATATAGGCCGCATTCAAACATTAATAAATCAAATAGTAGGGTAATCACAATAATATAGGCCTAGCCACTTAAATATAGCCCTAATCACTTAAATATAGGCCTAATCACTTAAATATAGGCCTAATC
>JAHWFP010001681.1:0-19799 GCA_023313725.1 Lithobius niger | reverse complement strand
GTAGTAACACGGATTTGTAGCAACACGGAATTGTAGTAACACGGTTTCTGATGTTATATGTATAGCCGCAGCGAGCGCGGTAGCGCGGGCGAGGCAGGGACTTTATTTAATCATCAACAAAATCAGGAGTTACGGTAAATCCGTGTTACCACAATTCCGGATTATTTCAGACAATTTTAAAGCAAGTCACGAATCCGGAGTTACTGTAATTCCGGGTCCAACACAGGGGTCAGAATTCATGAAAATTCCGGTTAACGTAGGCTAACTCCGTGTCGATACAATTCCGGCGCCCCTCTTTGACATTCCAAAGTCGACATGAGCATGAGACACCATGGTTTTGTTTTTTGCATTTAGGTAGCACGAACCCAAACTGGATTATTTGCCCCACGACGATGAGAGGCGCAGTTTAACTGGAGAAATTCAAGTGGAAACCCAGGATCTCTGACATGCCATCACAATCGGCACGAGCACAAGGCACCACAGGGCCTTCTCCTACCGAAAATTCCAGGAGCCTCTCCTGCTCCCGAAAAAATTTGCTCCAACAATACAACATCGAACAACATAATTTTCTTTACAACATTGAACGCGACGACTTAAGTACCCAGCACGAATGACGAATTGTTGGGTTTTTTTTTCCACTACTAATGCGAGTTCGGTGGACTTCTGTACAAAGACGGAGACACATGACGAAAACCTACCAAAGCCAAAAGAAAAGATAAAGGACCCGAACTGTATTTTTTGCTTTTTCATGTCGAAATTGCAAACAAACAAAAATCGAGAGTATCAATTGAACCAAAAATAATGTTTACTATCTCCCCAAATCAAAATTTGCTAAGGATTCCCACCAAGCTTTGCGGGACTAAGACTTCAAATGTTAAGTGAAGTATTTGAAAATTGCGCAGTCCCTGTAACCGATTACTCGGTGGTATTAACCTTGCAAAAGAGCTTGGCGCTTGATATCACTACTTCACACTGCTGAAAAGCTTGGCGGGAATCCTTAGCAAGTTTTGTCTTTGGGGATACTTTGTCTATTTCCATAGGCGTCCGTCCCAGGTGTGAAATGAACTATAGCATCCGAGTTAATGCTTTACTACTCGAAAATGTTAAATGTTCGTAATTCTTACCCCTTTTGCAGCATCATTCAGTTTCCCTAGAAGTCCTGCTATGGCTACAACCAACCACACCAGATGGACAGCCATTCGTGTCATGGCTGTTAACATTTCACTCCACGAAAGGACTTGTTCTAAATTACCCTCTAGATATAGGTTTACGCCACTTTATGATTGACGCACGGTATTTTTCCGCAAAGCTCCGCCAATACCGTGCGTGCAGCAATGGAGGAAACAGAAGGCATTACATAAAAGAGGGTTGGTTTGAGTTTTATAATGTAGAAAATCCTAAACCAAACAAGAATTTTCCCACGGTGTCGCTCGTTCGCCTCCTTTATTCACATTTCAACGAGTTCCTGTCAGTATCCAATACAACTCCTATTTGCAGTAATAAACGAAAAAACAGAAAGGAACCAACATTGTGAACAAACAGCAGGACAAATGAGCGACAATAACGAAAAAAAAGACTTAACATGTTATCGTCAGTGCAGGATTTGAACCCAGGGTTGAACAATGCACTAGGCTTAACACCAGACTGATGCTCTACATGCTAACTAGAATCTATTAAGGTTACTGTTAATTAAATATCATATCAACACACCAAAACATTCGCCAAGTTAACTGCACCGCTTAATAGTTCGATGGTTAAATGAAAACTAGAACATTGCTACTTTCGGTAGCAATGTTCAAGTTTTCATTTAACGTCCAAAGTATTATTCGATGCGATTAAGTTGGCGAATGTTTTGGTGTGTTGATATCACTCCTTTGAAGGGCCGAACCACCCTCAACTTGGTGGTCTCTTCACCAGTTTTTGGCTTTGCTTATTTTGCTTTGTTTGTAGAGTTGGTTTATTTATCGTGAATACAATTTCTTTGGCAACGTTGTTTAGATTTATGGTGCTACACTAATGTGCGTCTAGGCACGCACGTCACTATACACGTTGTCATTGTCTGAACTTTGGCTGTCCAATGAGAGACGATGCCGACAATACTAACAATGGTTATAACCATTAACAATATTTTCGTACTTACGCGCCATCCCACGACATCCCTGTTACGCCCCCAGGCTCCAAACCATAAAAGGTAAGCAGTTCGTATCGTACTGCAGCCATTCGTCCAATTTCATAGCTGAAAGCCTTCCCGTTATCTCGGTATCGATGAATAATCACCCTATGGAAATTAACATGGGGATGAGCGGACTAGAATTAGCAAGCTAGCTAGCTGGTTACACATTTTCAACGTTATTGAGGGCCAGATTTTGCATTGAAAGCAGCTTAGCTGGCATTCCTACACGAGTTAATTTTTGTCAGGTGGGTCATTGCTCTTGATTTCAACACAATTTAAGCTTTTGTACCGCATTATTATATTTCCCCAAGTACCTGAAATGTGACCAACTATACTTCAAGATCTAAACACACGCTTGTTGCACCCGTCGCAAGACGAACTACTGAGAAAGCTTTTCCCAAGAACGTTGTCATTAATCAAGAACGAAAGCTAGAGGTTCGAAGGCGATCAGATACCTCCCTAGTTCTAACCATAACTATGACGAGCGACTAATGCCAACGTCGTATGATGCACAAACACCAAGCAGTTGCGCTCCTGAATTATTTCCTTCTCAGGAGAGAAAAATTCTTGCATGCATGTCAGAGTTTCAGTATACACCTCGCCGCCAATGCTATTTCTAGCTCCAGCAGCTGCAGCTGGTTTTATGTAGAATCAGACGCTGGATCTTAGTTGTTTATCAAGAGGCTAGACAGAGCGAAGATGCTATATTATTCTTTTTGTTTAACTTACGAGGTCAGGGGATCGGACGCCCTTCCTACACGGCACCCACTGTCATTAACCTAGTCACTACCGAGACACAACCGTTCTTCTGTACACCTCCACCTCTTTCAAAAACGTTGAGGCGCAAACTTCTATCACGCACCAACAGCGATTTCTATTATGTAATCTGAAAGTAGTAATCATCACAATTGCCGGTTAAAAATGAAATGTGTTCGCTCTTAGGCCTAGTTTTAGGTTTTCGGCGTAATTGTCAGCCTTTAGGCTTAATCTTCAATTTCTTTAGTAGCAGTTAACGGAGAATTGGGTTCGAGCGTAGAGCTATTCATCAATGCAACATGCTGTCGAGACTATTTTAAATTAAGCTAATGTGTGTCGTTAACGAAATCCTTTTGTTTTCACGGTTAGCCTACTTGTCTTCCCGTAGTGGTTAAATGCGACGATCAAATGTTATTATTTTATTGAGTTACGTCGAGAAAGCCTTAATTTGCCGTGTATTTAAAGTCCACTTAACTACCACGACGGACAAATACGTTAGCGTAGTATTCCCAATCGTTCCGGCTGTAAAGGACTAAAAAGAATTCCATAAGCCTTTTTTCCCGAAGTACTGACCAGTGATGTCAACAGCTTTCGAATTCTTTCTGTGACGAAAATGTTTGTTGTTTTAGCCTGGTCACCATTATTTGGTTGTGGGTTATCATTTATTCAGTTTAGCCTTGAAATAGATTAGTAGGCTATGGGACATTGTAGTTTTACCGATTCTGTTTCAAGCGCGTGATTTATTCCACACTGTAAACACGATTTAAAACTGATCCAAACGTGTTGATTATTCAATGTGACACTAGAGGAGTTGCTCGCTTCTCTCGCTCATTCCGCGTCGTCTCGCTCATTCCGGTCTTGTGCTGCTGACAGACATTCCACGTCTAAAACGATCTAGCAAATGGTCAGAGTGCAGTACGCGTTTTTCGTAAGGCTTCACTGCATAAACAAATGATAACCATAAATCATTCCAACAGTCTGGCCATCCGAGAGCCACGTGCGCGTCGATCCATGCTTCCAATAATTTCTTTGATTCGAAGAGCATCACAAAATCATGTGCTGATTATTTGACACAAACTGATTGTAATTATTGCTCACAGTTCGTCCATCACATTCCTAAGCGCGCCTGCATTTCATCTATATCATTCAAAACTTACGATTTGTTTGTTTGCACATTTTTACGTCTTCTCCTCCAGAAGTAATGCCCTATTGGTTTGATTTTTCCATGCATCAAGTCAGTTAATACAAAACCAATTTTAAGATCTATATGTGGTGTGTTGTGAAAAAGTTGTTCTTTTAGGTTATTTTTTCCGTGCATCGCTCGATGAGGTTTTCATGAACAAACTATGACGTCATGAACAAACCTCATGAGGGTTTAAAAAAAAAACTTTCATGTTATTTTTTAAGGGTTTTTCGCGTATTTTAGGGTCATAGTATCAAGTTACGGCGATGAAAATAGGCCTAACCTAAGCGCAATTTAATTATCTTTCGTTCCAGAGGAGTAGACGTACAAACATACACGAACATTAGGGTGCAGTGAAAAAAAAAATTTTTTTTCGGAATTCTGAATAGCTAGGGTGTGGAAAAATTGCCTTTTAGCATTACTATCATACTTAAAAAATTACATCACTCTAAGATGATGTCTTAGAGTGGTGTAATTCACCAGGGGCTTCAAGATTAGCATTTTTAACATAGGCAAAATAGCCGAAAAATGAAAAATTATTATTTGGCAGGTTTAAAATTCAATTTTAACATTATCTCGTTTCGTGCTCTCAAGAACCATTTACAAACATGCCAGAATCACAAAGAATTTAATGTTTGTTGAAAAATTTGTTCAAGACGATCCATGATTCATGTAATTTCTATGTACTGATTATTGTACTGATTATTTCGATGTACTGATTATTTCGACGCAAACTAATTGCAAATGTTGCTCACAATTCGTTTGTCACATTCCTCAGCAGATCTACATTTCACCTACATCATTCCAAACATACGATTTGTTTGTTTGCACGTTTGTACGTCTTCTCCTCCAGAAGTAATCCCCTACAAGGTGAGAGAAGAAAGATTGATAGAGCAAAGCGAAACACACATTGAAAAGGTTTAGTTTACATGGAAATCACTCGCTTTGCTCGTTCAATCCACGCACCTCCGTGCTTCAGAAACACGAATGTTTGACACCGTTTTAAAACCAAATCTGTTGTTTTGATTTATCCATCAAGTCACTTAATACAAAGGCAATTTTAAGATCTATATGTGGTGTGTTGCAAAATACGTCGTCCTTTTTGGTTACTTTTCCGTGCATGCTTTTCCGTGCATGCTTTTCCGTGCATGCTTTTCCAGAACATTGAAAATGGCCAAAAATGGCGTTTTAGCCTATTTTGGCCCATAACTGTTCAATGCAAATTATCGTGCAAGAAAAATATTTCTTGCAATTATAGTTACCTTCGATCCGCTCTGTGAGCATCAAACGAAATATTGTTAAAATTAAATTTTAAACCAGTTAAAATGTATTATTTTTTTCATTTTTCGGCCATTTCGCCTATGTTAAACAATGCTAAACTTGAAGCTCCTGGTGGACCCTCAGAACATCCTCTCAGAGTGATGAAATTTTTTACGTGTGATAGTGATACTAAAAGGCAACTTTTCCACACCCTAGCTTTCAGGAATTCCGAAAAAAAAAGTTTTTTTTCACTGCACCCTAACGCACCTCGTACGTCCTTAATGATGTAGATACTCGTCACGATCTAAAATTATTCAGATGCAATACAAAACATGTGAATAGGTAGTATTCTGAGTTGCATGTAAATCATGCATAATTCACAAAACAGTTTCCTTCATTTTTCCGTTCCCACGGGTTTCCATTGGCCGTCATATTGGACCGATTTGCGCACGCAAATGTATCTACATTGGATTATGTAACATGTACGTTGTATCATGAGAGCCATACCCTGGGGCCGTTAACTCAGGATTTTGGGATGTTATTGGATGATTACGAACAGCATTTAGGGAAATGGTTCTTTTTATTTTAAATGGTTCATCCAGAGGTGAAATGTAGTGAAACCTTAAAGGGCAATTACATCCATTTTGACATGCATGTTTGAATTTTGGATCACTTAAACAATAACTAAACACAAGAACTGCGGTAAGAATATGTTACGTACGTCCGATACAACAATTTAATTACTGCATCACCAAAACACGACACGGAGATCGCCATTGTTTTCCTGGAACGCTCAGAAATTAATGCCGACAGATGTCACTTTTCGATTTCGACTCGCAGCCGATTGAGATAGCTGTATTGACTGTGAGAGCTCAAGCGTCTGACGGCCTTAGCTGGCCGGCAGTGTAGTGGCCAGCTAAGGCCGTCAGACGCTTGAGCTCCACACAGTCACTAGGGCTATCTCAATCAGCTGCGAGTCGAAATCGAAGAGATCCGTCTGTCGGCATTAATTTCTGCGCGTTCCAGCAAAACAGTAACTATGTAGATACTTGGAAGGTAAGTGCTAGGAACTTAGTTTGCTTTTTACACTAACACCAGGTTTACGTAAATGCAGTAACTAAGCCTTTGGTGTGCTCTATCTCGTCTACTAAATCAACTTTATAAAGCTAAAATCAATTGCGATCTGTGCACCCTCTTCTATTTACATAATCAAGTACATTTGCCACATCACATCTTCTACTGAAGATCGTATTTAAACTTTTCATTCTTGTAGGGTTTCGAAGAATGTTACCGACGTGGAATGGTTCGAAGTATTGGATTTTCCAATTTCAACACCCACCAAATCCAAAGAGTATGGAATGCAGCACAGATCAAGCCTGTCATGCTTCAGGTGTGTTAACTAAAACTTACTTTAGTGTTTGTTTTTTATTATAATAAAACCAATAACTTAGGTTTTAAACACTTTTTTTAAATTTTAGGTTGAATCTCATCCCTATCTCAATCAAAGGAGGCTAATTGATTTTTGCAAGCAGAAAAACATGGCTGTTACTGCATTCAGTTGTTTAGGATCACCAGCTCGTGTCTTGTAAGTAAACTCTTCATCAATTTACTGATTTTAAGTACCATTGTTCTTGACCCCAAACCAAATCTTTACTCTTAATACAAAAAATTTTAGCGTTCCAACTCGGGAAATTAAATTTTATTAGCGAATTACCAGCCCTTTCTGGTCTTACTTCTTAATGATTAAACTCTTTTCAAACAAAATTTGCTGATCTACTGGTAACTCTTACTTTGCCATAAAAAGTTAAACCAAAATTGGTAATGTTTTCAGTGCTGCTGACCACGAGCCTATTGTAATGGAAGATAACGTTGTGAAAGCTATTTCTCGGCAAATCAACAGAACTCCAGCTCAGGTAGGCCTTGAACGTTTTAGAGTTTACTTAAAATTGCAATAATATTTAACTAAATGTGGAGGATTGGTGCTGGTCGTTGACAGAACTTTACAAGGCTAATCCCTTCACCTGCATCCTTAAAACTTGGTTTAAGTCATTATAGTGTACGGGACCTATCTCGAGTTCGCCGCAGAACGAACACAGATAATCGATTGTACGTTTTTGGTAGCAGAGTACCCTGTTGATATCCAAGATGGTTGCAAAAACAATGGTGGTGTCGATTAATGCCGCCCCCTCCAGGAAAACGTAGCCGCTCATAAAATGCTTGCAGGACTCAAGATACGCCGCGCACACAATAACTTTGTATATGTAGGTGGTCATTCCTGTGTTCGAATAACTCCCTATGTTGTTTGTTCGACTTTTCAGGTTTGCCTCAGGTATCAAATTGAGCGTGGAGTAATCGTAATTCCCAAGACTGTTACCAAAAACCGTCTGCAGTCTAATTTCAATGTAAGTAGCAGCCAGAAAACTGTAATTTTTATTTGAGCATACAGCATGTGCTAGGGGGAGATGGGTACACCGGATATCCTGGATTCATATTAGGGTAAAGATATTTATGCTGTCTTAAGTAAATGCATTAAGCCATTCTAAAGGATTCCGGAGGAGTCTCCGAAGTATACTGTCCAACTGTTTAATCAAGTTTGTTCCTGCCCTCTCTCCACGCCCCCCCCCCCCAAAAAAAAAGTTAGTTGACCAGAAAAGGTCAACTGAATAACTGAACTTATTGTTTAATAGGCCACCATGCATAAAATTATTGTAATAAAACAAAAAGTCGGAGCTAATTAGTTTTGCATAATCTCTACCAGAATTTACCAATTCTCCTTAAATTAACTAAATCTCTTGACCGCTACTCTCATGCCAGGAAGGGAACTGTATTAGCCAACCTTGTTATCAAATAACATAAATTCTGCTGCAAGCTACATTTTTACGTAGACATTGGGCTAATTTCAGTAAGAGATGGCGAACCTCTAAAATCTAGCTGCAGAAAAAGCCTGACAGTCCTCACCCTACCTTGCAGTCAACAAATATGGTGACTGGCAACTATGCTGAGCTATGCCAGTGCTCTATCAATGAAAAATGTATTTTTAATGCTGTGTATGCTTAGCAATTTCCTATTTCTTTCTATTTTAACTTTTTGACTTTTCGTTAAACCCGAAGCAAGTCAAGGCAATTGACAAGGTGGATAAAAACCTAAGGCTGATCCATCAAAACTGGTAAGATGTGCAAGTAACCATGAATTTTAGATGACAGCTATTTTTTCATTTAAAATTTTCCTCCACCAGCATTTTCCCTCTCCACCAGCGTTAAGTCTAACCCATCCAAACCAAAACTGGTATAAGAGAAGCCGCCAAGTTTCCGAAAAGGGTCGGCCTTTGAAAGTAGTGATATCGTTCAACCAGGCAAAGGCCGCCAAGGTTAATTTAACCTATTAGCCAAGTTAATTGCACCGATTAAGAGTTCGAAAGTTAAATGAAAACTGGAAGAATGCTACTGGCGGTAGCAATCTTCATGTTTTCATTTAACGTCGAAAGTATTATTTGGTGCGATTGACTTGGCTAATAGGATAAACCTTGGTGGCCTTTCCCTGGTTGAATGATATCACTACTTTCAAAGGCCGACCCTTTTTGAAAACTAGGCCACTTCTCTTATACCAGTTTTGGTTTTTGAGTTAATAATACAACTTGATTCTAAAAAGGTTGGATCCTAATTTAACGAATCCGAAATTGCCTTGCCTTCACTGGTACAAACCTTGGTTATACTAACGAGTACTCCCAGGGTAGGGTTCCATCGGTGTGTTCAAAACTAATTTGTGGATGGAAGTTGGCAGGGCTGTAGTCAGCCCGCAGCAGCCGCAGTTGACAGTTAGAAGAGAACTTGAATGTGCTGTGGTCAGTTCTGTACTCTGAGTATTACTTTCTGCAATACAGTAGAAAAAATATTCTGGCCGAGGCCCTGGAGTAGTGCTTATTTGTGAATAAACTAGGTATAACATTGAGGAGCATTAATTAAAAAATATTCTGGCCATGGCCCTGGAGTAGTGCTTATTTGTGAAAAGACCAGGTATAACATTGAGGAGAATTAACTAACTACTCGCTTTATTTTTTGCAGGTTCAATGACCATCCCCATTATCCATTCAATGTTCCTTTCTAAAGGGGACGTGTAGAAGACAACTTCCAGATTAGGCAGAATTATTTGAGAATGACTTGGGCGTAAAGTCAGTAAAGGACTTTACTCCTGTGACTATTGTTTACATGTTATGGCAGCGTGATTATGGTGCACGTTTTTAAAACTATTATTGTACTCCCGATTGTGTAAAATTATGAATAAAAACTCTCAAATAACATTTGGAATATTCATTCCTTATTTTAAACGTGCAGCATCTTTGTGCTAAAGATTAGGTCAGGTCTTTCACAAACACTAGAATGGATGCACCACGCATTATGTAATCTAAACTTAATGTCTGGATCCCAAAAATCTTTCTAAACCATCTTATTTCTTTCGCAGCCTAAAACATTTCTGTATAAATCTTGTAAAGGGAATTCAAAGTGTTATATTCAGATGCCATTAAAAAAAAATGGCGTCTGTTCACTGACACATTAGTACCACTTTAGGTAGTTACTTCCGGTTATGTTTGGTATCGTTGGAAAGGAAATTTCAGGAGGAACAATAAAGGAATGGGGAATTCAGTATTTCAATAAATAACAGTGAAGTTGACTTTGGGCGCCGTTTTCAAAATGGCGTCTTTCCACCAATCATATTTTGGTAGACTTTTGATAAGCATTATATAGCGACTGTCTTCAAGGGCGAATGCCATTGGTTTCATCTTTGTACTAATTACTTGAAGGTAAAATCACAAATTGAGGCACTTAACGAGGCATTTTCATCAAAACGATCCCATGAAACCGTAAGCTGCTCCCAATTTCAAGATTGTGCTGGTTCTGACTCTGCCTGGTCACAGCAAAGACCGACAATAAGGAGAAAGAAAAGGTATAACGTCCTTCTCAACTGTTCTAAGGGCTCCCGCGCATTGGGCAGCTAGGTCGTGCAGCCAGTGGCCGTCATGTCAAAAAACACGGCGACGTGCCGCATGGCCACGTCCGTTTTTCATTGATAATTCCCGATCACGTGTTAAAAAATGAACACTGAGCAAGCATGGTCGCCCTGTGGTCGCCTGACTGACTGACTGACTGGCCGTGGCGGACAAGTGCGCGGTGCTACGTATACCGTAAGCATTCTCGTTGGCCGCAGTGACCTGGTCGCGCGGCTGGATCGCTTAGTGCGTGGGGGCCCTAAGCGTATTCGGAGAGGGCCAATTTTGCTAGGATGCAATCGAAATGTGCATTCCCGGGACCCTTCTCTTCCTGAGTGAGCAGGTGCGCCGTGAGGTTTACCGGGACTTTGGTCAATATATACACATATACGCAATCCGACCAAACCCCCCCCCCCAAAAAAAAAATTTCCTCTTAAATATTTTTCTAAATTTTTCGTTTAAAAAATACCAGTAATAAATAATGGTTTGTTGTGCTACCAATGAGGCATGCTATACAAGTTCCCTGTTGTAGGCGTAACCTTTTCTGGCAGATTTAGGCCCAGGGCCTGAGCATCCCTTAATCCGACTCGTATGTGTTGGTGCCGGCCAGGGCCCCTTTTAGCCTTGGAGGTATGTGCGCTACCGGCCAAATCCACGGTACCAGAAGGCTAAGCACAATTTTGGTAAAATAATTCAAATCTGGCATTTCTAGGATCTTTAACTAGCCACAATTGACATGAGCAAGAAACCTCAAGAGACCTTCTCATCCCCAAAATGTCAGGAGTGGCTTAGGTCTGGCTCGAACCATCTCTTCCACGCGTTCTGCTAATCGACGGGCTACTGTGGCCAAAAATTCATCACTCCTAATTAGCTTTTGCTATGGGCACGGTCCTGCTGGGTCCCCGGGTCTAGGGTAAAAAGCCTCCCTCCCCTCCACAAATTGCTACGACTAATATACAGTTACATGGAATTTTGAAGTCTATACTGAGAATCATCAGTGTATTTTCAGCCTATAATATTTAAAAACTGATATCACCTTATCTACCCCAAAACAAAACTTGTGCGGCTTACCGGAAAAGATGGGGCTTTACGGATTAAAAAAAACTTGTCCCATTCCAACACATGTTAAAGTTCCTACGTCGTTATGAAAACATTTTTGACTTTCAGCAAACTGGTTGCTATACGGCAGCAGTTACCTTTTGTTCAGTCCTCCCCGAAGACACCCGAATCCTGGAAGCAGGGGCCCCAAAATTCACAAGGCAGGGGGCCAAAAATGATCTAAATTTACGATTCTTTAATGTGTCTGTGTGTGAGGGGGGGGGGGTGAAGTTTTGTAATTTTTAAAAATTTTTTAAAAGGCTGTGGAAATTTTTAATAAATCGCATAATGCATTCAAACGTGATAATGGACGTAGGTAACTCGTAATTTTACATCCAAAAGTTATTATGGATTACAGTGTAGTGTTATAATGCAGAGAGTACCTTGCAGAGAGAAACCGAACGCCAAAACAGGATGCTCGTTTGCGACGCATCACGCGTCACTAAAAGCTTATAATACAAATGTAATGCTTTATTTTTATTTTGTATGCAGTAGTTTAAAAGCTTAAACGTTATTAACCTTGTTTATTTTGGTTGTCTGCATGAGTTATGCTTTCGTTTCCACTAGGGTAGTTTCGTTTTCAGTTTCGGTTAATGCCACCACTGTCTCTGGCTCCTCTTGCTCCGCCATCGCCATCTGTTGACACGTTTTCACAACTGTTTGCCCTCTGGAACGTCCAAGTCAGATAAAACTATTGGTCTGAACTTTTATGAACTTTTGTAGATTACAATGTCTATATTTTTTTTTTATTCATTGTTTAAAGCAATTTTGTAGGTGTCTCGTGTTTGGGGCGCATAGCAATAGGCTAAGGCCTCAATAAAATCACAGAATAGAATAGGTATTCCAGTCTTCAACAGGGTAGTTGAAGTCATGTGTTCAAACAAACTAACACATACAAATATTGTAGATGTATTTATTTATTGTTTAAAGCTTACAGCCGTAGATTTTGCAGTCGTCAACAGGGTAGTTGCAGGAACGTAGCGATGGGTGGGTGGGGGCGCCGTCCCCCCCCCCCCCCCCTCATTCTCCCAGTCGGCAAATTCGTGTAAAAATTAAACTGTCGTCGCACGTGCGCTTGTTATTATTTGTTAAGCGGGAGGAAACAGACGAGTCAGCATTTCACATTTAGTTATTTACTGTTTTCTCCATTCGGAAAATTCGTCAAAGATATTAAACTTTCTTTGCACGTAATGCATGTTATTATTTATTATGTGGGTAGCAAAAAATCGATGCGTTATTTCGCCATTGCTGATTGCCTCTTTTCCAGTCGGCAAATTCTTAAGTTCAGAGGATAAAATTTCGTACAGAAAAAAAGCGAGTCGTCTTGTCGCTTCGTTTCTTTTCTCCTTTCTGCATACTTTTAACTTTTCTATGAATCGTCACTTCGTAACTTACCTTGGCCAGGGATTCAGGCTCCCCCACGTGGTCTCGTATTGACACGTGCGCAATAAGGGAAATAAAGTGAAGGAACTATTTGTTTAATAATAATAATAATAACAATTTTGTCACGATAGCGACAGGTCTGGCAAAGGACCCTAGGATCACTAACAGCCAGCATCAATTAAAAATTAAAACAGAAGACAATCATAAATAATGATACAGATTGGTGAGGGGATTAGGTATTGGGACACGAATGCCTTACCACCAAGGTTAGACCTGCCAGGGACTCTATGGTCTCCGATGGCATCGCCAAACGTTTATTGTGAAGTGAAATGTTCGTCACCACCTTGGTGAGTACTTACTAGTTCATACGGCCATAGGCTGACTGAAATTAATTGTCCCTTCTCGAAAAAAAATTGTAATAATCAAAACTGTAATTGTAAGAAACCCGTTCCGTAAAAGAATTTAGTGCACACAAATTTCTGTTTAATGCAGCAAAGCGCGCATAACGAAATACGGTAAGCAAATTTAATTCGTTCAGTTTTATTGAGATATGCTTATAACTCACAGTAAAAAAAATGCGAGTTCTGAAATGTTGACACTGGACAAAAACTTAAATAGGAATAAAAAATGTCACTTTTTGGCAGACATTTTTGTTATCTAGCTTTTGGCCGAATCATAATATTTTTTAACGATTCCTTCGGATATTTGTAGCCTTTTCACCGAGTAATTTAAAAAATATATATTATTAAATTAACGTTAACTAACACTGAATAATTTAGGTTTGAAAAGTATATTGCTGCTTACTTTTCAAATGGCGGATGATTTAGCTGGCGTTTCCAAGTAACTGAGAATTGGTTTTAAATCACGGTGGCGAATGGCTACTAGCAAATCAAACTGCCAACTTAGTCTTCAATTTTGATTCTTTACTCAGTTTTTATGAAGTAAATTGATATCAGACTTCAACTGACGAAAACTTGGAAGGAAAGCTTAACAAGTTTTGTTCTGTAAAATTTTAGCTGACGTTTAGGCTATAACCATAGCAAGAACACACAGTTGGCCCTCAGAGGTACACGGCCATTTATGAGCACAGCGGATTTTTTTAGTCCTGTATTGGTTAGACGCTGGACTTGAGTTGGCGTCCTCTAGGTTGGGAGGCCGGGACTCTGACCACTGGGCTCTATTGCTCCGTTTCTTCAAGGTCCGTGTGACCCTTCACAAACCTCCATATGCGAGTTGTTGGGCTTTTAAAATCGTGCCATCTCCTTATAGGAGATAACTGGTATGGCATTTTCATCCCACACGTGTCTCATAACTACGATGCCTGTTAATCCATGGAGTTGACGGTCTAACACAGTAAATCAATTTTCAGTTTAGCCACTTACTGTACATCATTTTTGCCCAGTTCATTGGTATCACGAATTCAAACGACGAAAACTTACCTTGAATCCTTAAGAAGTTTTGTTTTGCACATATTTAGCTGACGTTTCTCCGTTAACTAATACAGCTCTTAAATTATGGAATTGATGAGGTAGCAACAGTAGGACTAATAAAACGGCAAACTCTATATTGGGATTTTTTTCACCCAAATTTTTACGAATTTTATGTCGTCATGTAGACTACGTCTTCTGGCTGTTCCCTGACGACAATCTCGGTTACTCCCCAACAGGAGGGTCAAAGCTTCCCCGATGGGGGGGGTTCTGCAAATTCATTACGGTACTTGCAGTACGTTTTTCCGTTTGCAATGGCGCCCTTACATGGGGCTATTTGGGGCTGAATTCCCCCCCCCCCCCAATTCTTTTTTTCTTTGCCTTTTCCTGTCTTTTTGGTAGACAGAATTACGAAGAAAATCCATAAAAACAAAAGCAAAAAAACTTTAAACAAAGGCATTTCAAAAGCTCTTCGAGGATCTGTAACACTGATTAGGAAAAGAAGACACGTCCCCAAAAAAGTCCAAAAAAAGAAAAAAGGTCTTCCAAAAAACTTGTTCATCTATATGCAGCTTTGGATGAAAATAGTCCTGTTATTGCATTACTATCAAATTCATGTCAATCATAACGATTCGTTTGTTACCATTTTGCCCAAACGAAACCTCCGCGTTCCTGGTGAAATTATACCTTCAGAGAAAAATACGGGACAGTGTTGATATTCCAGCTTACCCCATATCAATGCTGTGCGTTTATATGGGGCATCCGAGATTGTTTGGCTATTTACGTAGAAATAACTTAGCTTCTAATAAAATTTGCGGTAGAAGTCGGTAAATCTTGGATCATATCGTATTTTTTGGCCTTCGCCCCCAACCCCTATTTACTAAGGCTTCGCTACCCTCCTGGGTAATTAGATTCATGTGTTAAACAAACTAACACATACAAATATTGTAGATTATAATGTAGATTTGTTTATTTATTGTTTAAAGCTTAAAGTAGTAGATTTTGCAGTCTTCAACAGGGTAGTTGGGTTCATGTGTTCAAACAAACTAACACATACAAATTTTCTAGGTTATAATGTAGATTTATTTATTTATTGTTTGAAGCTTACAGCTGTAGATTTTGCACTTTTCGGCAGGAAAGTTGAAGTCATGTGTTCAAACAAACTAACACATACAAATATTGTAGATTATAATGTAGATTTATTTATTTAGTCTTTAAAGCTTACAGCAGTAGATTTCTCAATCTTGAACAGGCAACAAGATCAATAAACTCATTGCATCAAGAACATCTATCGTCTAAGCCTTTAATATGCTTTCCCATCGGCTGATGTATTCTGAAATAGTATGGCCCACGGAACGTTTCTTCTTAACGCATTCCATTTCGCAATCAATTACGGGGATATTCTTCATAACTGTCTCAGTACAAACCTAGCATAAAGAAGAAAAAAACATGAAATTAAGAAGCTTATGTAAGACTTCGCAGCAGTTTTTAAATTTTTTAATTCAACACGTGTGTACTTCGATATTTTTTTTGTCAATTTTACACTACTAAATGCCAAAGGCAGCTGAGACCCACTCCTTCGACGATTTTATGCAATTTAAAGATGGTTTTCAGGCTTTTAGTGACCCGTGTGTCTGTATACCTCGACATTTGTTTGTCTACCTAAATGCCAAAAGCTAGTGAGATCCATTTCACTGACGATTTTACGCAATTTTAAGATGTTTTCCCGTTTTTAGTGATTCGTGTATCAGTGTACCTCGCATTTTTTTCTATTTTACACTCTTAAATCTCAAAGGCTATAGTGAGATCTATTCCGTAGACGATTTTACGCCATTTGTACATATTTTTCACTTGTTTAAGGGGCCGTATACAGACAGATACACAGGTCACTATAAAAGCGTGAAATATACAAAGATCCATTCTGTAGACGATTTTATGCAATATAAAGATGTTTTTCTCTTTTAAGTTACTTACCTGTGTACCTCGATTTTGTTTTGTCTATTTCGCATTCCTAAACGCCAAAGGGTACTGAGAGCCATTCCATAGACGATTTTACGTAATTTAAAGATGTTTTTACGTTTTTAGTGACCTGTGTACCTATGTGCCTCACTTTTTTGTCTTTTTGTACTTATAAACACTAAAGGATACTGAGATCAACACCATAGCGATTTAACGCAGTTTACACATTTTTAGTAGTCTGGCTGTGTGCCTCGATTTTATTTTCTATTTTACAATCCTAAACGCCAAGGGCTGCTTGAAGTGCATTCCGTAAATGATTTTACGCAATTTTAAGATGTTCCTCACGTTTTAGTGACCTGTGTTTCACTGCACCTCGAATTTTTTTGTGTATTTTACACTCGTAAACACCAAAGGCTACTGAGACCACTCCGTAGACGATTTTATGTAGGCTAATATAAAGGTGTTTTTCACGTTTTCATTTAGCCTACCTGTAGGCCTATATCTGTGTACCTCGATTTTTTTATTCACCTAAACGCAAAGGCTACTGCGATCCATTCAGACACGCAACCGTGAAAAAAAAATATTTCGTAAACAACACGCATTAGCTCCATTGTCACGGCAACGTGAAGTCTCGACACCGTGTTGATGAATATTCCGACTGTCGAACTCAATTCTCTGTTAGCTGCTAATTACGAAATTAAAACGGTGCATAAAAATTAGGCCTAAAAGCTTACAATTAAGCCTAAAATCTAAAACTAGGCCCAACAGCTAACACATTTTTTTAAGTGGCAGAAGTTAACAGAAGATCCCTTGCGATGAGATAATTGCTGCCCCACCTTTTAGAATGAGGTATCCATTCTTCCCCTACCACACTTCTTACTGCCTGTAAAACGTCCGTTCGTTGAGGTTTCAAAGTGAGCTGATTGTGTATCGAGCAGTAGCAATGACGCTTGATTCAATGCCGAATTTGTATCTAGAACCAGTCGTTGAGCTAGCTGCAAGGGACAGTGGTTACACGCAGAGCCAATGCTGTGAAGACGGCTTTTTCTTGAACCTGATCATGCTCTATCAACTGCTGCTACGCGTTTCAGCAAGTGGAATGTTTTATTTTCCAATTTACAACCCCAATACATGTTTCCCAGCATAAGGGATTGGATAAAACAACTGTTTTTTGAGGCATAAGAAGCCCGCTTTCACAGCATCGGCTTAACTCCATTTTCAAGGAGTGTCACTTGCAGCTAGCTGTACGACCGGCTCCATACGCCAGTCCCGCAGCCAATATGGAGTTATTCTCTCTGCTCCACGGTTAAAATGAAGGAGGTTTGTGCGAATGACAGCATATTTCTGTCTGCCAATTCTCCCCACGTCCCGGCTTAATGGTCTTATATGTTTTTAACCAGTTTAATTACCTCATATGTGTTGATGTCACTACGCAATTGTATATTTCTGTTCAGTGAAAGCCGACCCCTGGAATCGTTTTGTAACAATGCGTGAAATGACGCATTGTCACAAAGTATTGTTACAAAGTATTGTGACAAACTTTGTGATGAGTTCGAAAAGTACGACAAGGCAAAATCGCTCTTGAATTCACAATTTTCCTTTAAAGCAGCCACCATAACCTTTCATTGGCTCTAGAGAAAATGAGGCCGTTAATAACACATTTTAAAATTTATAAAATTTCAGGCTTTTTTTTAAATATAAATGCACCTACAATAATGCCAATGTAAGCACTAATGTATTTCGGCTTCACAGTAATACTGGGACTACTTTAAGTGGCTACACACTTAAAAATGAGTCCGTGGAATGTATAACATGGACTGCATCACAACTTAGTGTGTTTTTGATATGACATCAGAAAGTTAAATAAATAAAAAAGTAATTAAATAAGAAAATTAATAAATACTTACGAGCGGCAATCCGACCTTTATCACACAGGTGAAAAATGCTGTGCTCTGTGTAAATAGAAAGCGTAAAATATTAAGAAATTGATATATTAAGCAAATCTCTCTAAGGATAGACATCAGATGCATAACAGACAAGAAACCAAAAGGGGCGAATTCCCCGATTTTGTAACAATCATGAAGCCAAGCTGGTAAAACATATACTTGAAACAGTTAGGTACTTCTGCTTAAATATGTACCCAAGCATAACTAATCCTTTGGGTAGAACATTCAGTGGCCCAAATAAGAACAATTCCCTACTTGGAATAGATTCCCAGCTGGGCTCAATTCCCTGCCTGGGAACAGTCAGGTGTTAACAAAAACTGGGCAGTCGGGACAGTCCAGTTTTTGTGATCTGTTGGACACAAAAACTGGGCCAATCTCCTGTTTGTAACAGTCAGGTACACAATTAGGACTAATCCCCTGCTTGAAAATGTGGGTATCAAAACGGAAACCATCCCCCACTTGGAACACTCAGATACCAAAATAGGATGATATCCTCTGCTGGTAACAAACGATATCAGTCACCTACTTGGAACAGTCAGTTACCATAACAGCACCCCAGTCACCAGTATGGAACAGTCAGCTCCCCCAACGCTTCAATCCCATTGTTGGAACTCAGCAAACCATACAGGACTGGGTTCCCTTGCTGCCCCAGTCAGCTACCCCAACAGGAATAATGGGGCCAATCTCCTGTTTGTAACAGTCAGGTACACAATTAGGACTAATCCCCTGCTTGAAAATGTGGGTATCAAAACGGACACCATCCCCCACTTGGAACACTCAGATACCAAAATAGGATGATATCCTCTGCTTGTAACAAACGATATCAGTCACCTACTTGGAACAGTTAGTTACCATAACAGCACCCCAGTCACCAGTATGGAACAGTCAGCTCCCCCAACGCTTCAATCCTCTTGTTGGAACTCGGCAAATCATACAGGACTGGGTTCCCTTGCTGCCCCAGTCAGCTACCCCATCTGCTTGCACAGTAAGTTACCAAAACAGGGCCAATTACCTGCTGGGAACAACCAGCTACCCAAACAGGAACAATCATCTGCTTGCACAGGAAACTACCGAAACACGGCCAATTACCTGCTGGGAACAGTCAGCTACCCAAACTGAACAATCACCTGCTTGGAACATTCAGCTACCCAAACAGTATCAATCACCTATAGGGAACAGTCAGCTACCCGAACAGGGCCAATTACCTGCTAGAAACAGTCAGCTACCCAAACAGTACCAATCACTTGCAGGGAACAGTCAGCTACCCAAACAGTACCAATCACCTGCAGGGAACAGTCAGTTACCCAAACAGGACCAATTACCAGCTGGGAACAGTCAGCTACCCAAACTGAACAATCACCTACTTGGAACACTCAGCTACACAAACAGGGTCAATTACCTGCAGGCAACAGTCAGCTACCCAAACAGGGCCAATTACCTGCTAGAAACAGTCAGCTACCCAAACAGGAGCAATTACCTGCTGGGAACAGTCAGCTACCCAAACTGAATAATCACCTACTTGGAACCCTCAGCTACCCAAACAATACCAATCACCTGCAGGGAACAGTCAGCTACCCAAACAGGACCAATTATCTGCCTGGAACAGTCAGCTACCCAACAGGAACAATCA
>JAHWFP010001680.1:0-20328 GCA_023313725.1 Lithobius niger | reverse complement strand
GGTTTTCTTCAGGGTTTTGAGGGGTGGGGAGTCATCGAAAATTTGAACCATTTTCATTTCCTCCACTTCCCCCCCCTCCCCCTGACCATGACCGGTCCCTAAAGTCTATGTTAAAGAATGACCAGATGATACGTCAAAAAGAGATTCCTTGCTTTAGTTCATCCTTATCTTTACTAACTTGCGAAAAACGAATAATTCTTCTTCGCTGCAATGAAGCAGCTCCCATCCTTTAGCAGCCACTCCATCCATCTAACATTTTAAGATGAGCTCTGGGTCTAATCATTTTCGCTCGTAATATAAAGTTTTAATGTTTACACGGGCACGAGAGAGAGCATTACTTCCAGACAAAGAAATGGGGATGATAAAACGACGGCCGAAATAAATCTCGTTTACTACAAAGTGTCGGCCATTATCCCAAAGCATCTAAACTGGGTCTTCGTTTTATTTTTGGAACAAATGTTAATTGGTGAGTTGTTCATACGGCCTACTTTCTGTCCCCAATCGTTGTGGATGCAAGATCTGATTTTAGGAGGAGAGTTCCAGTCAACTAAGGCTTTATGAAATTGACTTTATGATTCGGAAGTGGTACTAAAAAACTGATACGGACGCGCGTTTTTTATTTTCATATTTATTCGCGATTTTTCAGATGCGAGCGATGTTTTTTTTTTTTTTTTTTTTTTGTTTTGCGAAAATAAATAAAAAGTTCTAGTAGCGTGCACTTGGTTCTGGGGGTTTGCAGCTATAGGACGATATATGGTAGACTGCGTTTACCGGACAAGCAGATATACGATTTAAGGCGTAGCCAGATGTGATACTTCCGCTTTGAGACTATGGGATGGCAGCCACCATTAAGATTGAACTTGGCGTGCAAATTCAGTCGCAGTAACTCGAAAATGTTGGAGAAAGAAACTAACTCCGACGAGTACGGTAAAATACGCACAGCTACAGCTACATTGTAATACTGTTTGCAAAATCTATCCTAGCACCGGTAAAATGTTTGAACTAATTCTCCAACACTCTGTTCGATTTTATAAATTGATGTTTGCATCATTTTAACTTAGATACGTTTTCACATTTGTGGCAACCTGCTTTCAATATATGCGTTGCCTTTGTAGCACAATATAGGAGTGATTACGACTGGAATGAAGAATTATTGGATGTGTATCTCACGAATCTGATTCAGGAGAGAGCAAAGACGAGAACGGTGTGCAAGGTGTGCACCATACGTGACACCATGTTTCTTCTGTTTTTTAAAATTGCTGTTTTAATCTGAAATTGCTGTTATGCTCTTTGTAGAGCGTTACAATAATTTTGTAAATAAAATAAATAGATTGTAAGATTGGCCGCTCGTGAATCTCATTTAGACGAGAACCGAAAGTTAGTTGACGCCATGTAGGCGTTATGGGCGTCGGCAAAGCGCCGGAAGGAATGCAGAGTGCGAAGGTTTGGAATGCATTGTTTCTAGTACAGTTGCGACCCCCTGGTTGCAGCTGCAACCGTTTTTTTTTTAATGCAAAGTTCAAGCACCTTCAAAGTGCAAATGTTGCACATAAAAGTCTTTCTTTAGATCCACACTGATAGTGTGCCACCTAGCACGATATGTGCCACCGGACAAGCACATACTCGATTTGTATTAAAGCGGTCCAGCTGTGAAACTTCCGCTTTGAGACTATGGGATGGCAGCCGACTTATACTTAGGACGATATATGGTGGGCAAGCAATTCGGTTGTCGCCATTAGGTAAGACTCGCATGGCTGTAATTGAACTGTAAAACAGTTTCCTTAACACTTCCATTTAGATAAGCAAACGTTTGTATAAATATTCCAATAGCTATTTACTTTTAGAAATTGATGTCTGCATCGTTTTTAAGATGTACAGTGTTTTCACATTTGCAGCAACCTTCCTTTAATATAAACGTTGTGTCGCTTTTGTCTCACACCACGGTAGTGACTACGACACGAATGATGAATTATTGGATGTGTATCTCACGCATCTCATTCAGGCGAGAGCAGAGGCGAGAAAGGTGTGAACCATTGGCGCTGTCATGTTTCTTCTTTTTTTTTAATTACTGTTTTAATGTGAAATTGATGTTATGCTCTTTATAGGGCGTTACAATAATTTTGTATATAAAATGAATAACTAAAAAGCTAGTAGGATTGGACTCTCGCGAATCTCATTTAGACGAGACCAGGAAGTTAGCTGGCGCTATGTTGGCATTACAAGGCCATGGCCAAGCGCTGGAAGGATCCCAGAAAGCAAAGGTTGAAATGCATTGCTTTTAGTACAGTTGCGACCCGTTGATGCCATCACCACGGCTCTGAATGGATGGTAGATTGCACTTTGCGGTGTTTCGAGTAATGGATTTTGGGGGTTGTGGGGCCATCGGTTCCTGGAAGTGATTGGTGAAAAGTTAACGCACCATCGTATTTTTAGACCCTATGACAGTGGTTGAAAAAAACGTCCCACACGCTAAGCAAAAACTATGTGCATGCTCCTGAGAACTACTTAATTTTCAGCTGCCTACGGAATGTCGGAAAATGCTGTGAAACAATAATGTACTGGGATAAAGCAGGAGCATATGGAGTATACAAGTCCGTAGATTTATGTTCTGGATAAAGTAAAAATCTAGAAGTCGCGTCCGGGTTCATTCTAAGCAGATGGAAGAAATATGAAGCGACAGTTACAACATGGACACTCCCGATGCATTTATTAGCTGCTGGTAATAACGAAACGAGTTTTTGTGAGACTTTGGATGATGTGAGTCCGGGAGTGGCGACCCTATATCACACACCAAGGGAATAAACTTGAAACTTTTCGGAAACAAACGTCGATTATCAATGCAAAAAAACTAGAATGAAAATGAGTAGAGAATTGTTGGGAATTACGTCACCCGTGAAAAGATTATTGGACCCTTGAATGGTTTCACTCCGGATACTGGGTTGCGCAGGAAGGCATCGCAAGCGATTCAGGGTCACAAACGCCAAAAAAAGGTGTGGGGGGGGGGGGGGGAGAGGGGGGGGAGCATCATCGGGAAAAAACGCAAAAAAAGTAACATTTACTTTGGAAGATGTAAATGAAGGCAGGCACTATTTTTCTGACCCCTACGTTCACAGGTCTAAAATAATACCGATTGTTGTGATTTTACTTCACTTAACGTCCGATTACGGGTTGGTTTCTCTGTCGTATGTTTGAAGGATAGGAGCGATGGTCTGCTGTGGCTGCCACCATCTACTTAGCATTACAAGTTGCGTTGTCAACCCAGCTACTTCACTTCTTCTATGTAGTGCAGTCACAATACTTTATGTACAACAATTTATTTACACACTACATATTTACATCTACGATCCAAACACTTCAGTAGTCAAACGCAAAATGAATAAAGTTTACTAACAAACTCTCACTTTAATCCCCCAACAAGACCCTCATAGGTGTTCCTTTTTAGTCCTCGATCTTTTCAGCAATAACAGTTGTCCTTCAATTACAGATTTGTAAGTGCTGAACTGGATAATTAGTTCACTTTCGCTGTCTATCGCGCAAGACATCTCTTGAGGTGGACAAAGGGTTTCGATTTGTGACCCACATTTTCAGTCCCCTTCTCAGATGAGGTTAGCTGATAAATGTTTCAGTTTTTAAACAGCCTTGACGTGCACAGGTACACAAACCACAAAAGAGAATTTTTTTCTTTTGAATTAGGCACAACAGAAAACTCATACGGATTTTTGATTTTCCACACGCACACGTCTATATATAATTACACAAAATCCGCAAGGCAGCCAGCAGCAGCAGCAAGCAGGACATACGAAGCAGTCATCTGCATCTGCAGCGCAGCCAGCAGGACATACGATGCCATCTACCGACGGAACGGCAAATTATAAGAGTAGCAGCCAAGGCCCGATGAGATAGTAGCTGCGCCTGGAACGCAACGGCCAGCAGTGCGAACATACGATGCCATCTACCGACCGAACGGCAAATGGAGCGAGACGATGCGGAAGCAAGCGACTCCGCTAGTAACACGATAAAAAACTAGTACTGACCAGTCCGTATTGAGCGTGGATCTCGGGAATCAGTACTGCAATTAGTATTTGCAGTTTTGCCTTTGTTTTAGCGGTTTTTCGTCATAATCTTATTGGGAAATGGCATCCACAAAACAAAAAAGTGGGGGATGGGGTGAGGCACCTGTCCCAATGCGCAGGCGTTCTTGCAATTTTTCTTGTTACGCTCAACCTACAATGTTAGGACAACGTTCTAGTTCTTGTATTGATAATGAATCTTTGTTCCCTAGAGGTTTCTGTTTTACGTCCACGGAGCACGATTCATCATAAAAAAATTTAGCAGCAGAAGTCAAAAATGAGCAGTGCCGTGGGGCATTTAAAGGAGCACTTGATGGAAGTGGTTGTTAGTGCCTCGCGCAACCATTTTCCTTCCAGACGCTGAAGACCATTATCTTTAGGCGGTTCTTGTTGGGAGTTGCACTAACAGTTTAAGGACCACTCGAATTACTAGCCTCATAGGTCAAAACCAACATAACGCTACTTAAAGGCGTGAAAATAAAATCTCATCGTAAGTGGCATAGGGAATTAACAATATTCTGTAGGTGACTTGACATGCAGACGTTTCAGTCGCTGTGAAATAACCCTCGTTTGTGAAGAGGTATAGACATTCTCGAAGCTTATTTATAAATTAAGGAGAAAGGAGACCAAATAGGCTACTTATTGGCTAAGATCTGGAGACAGAGAACGAGGGTGGGGAGGTTTGGGGTGGATGCCAGATGGAGGGTTGCCTGGACCTGACTTTCGGCCCGACTTTCGCAGCCAGCGTTCGGTCGACTGAACTGGGAGCCCGGTGTTCGTCTTGTGGGATAACGGGAGATTAGAGCGGGAATTGCAGTTGGAGCTCGGAATTTGCTGACAGCGAGGCTGACTCTTCTAATCGGACGAGAGGTGGGGGTGGGGTCGCGGGGAGGGAGGGGGTGGTTTAAGGAAAGAGTGGGTTGGAGGGAATAGCAACGACGAAGTCAATAGCCACTTGACTGCTTCCACAACCTATCAAGAGTGCGCAGTTTCGCTGCCTCGAGATTGCACGAATGAAGTTACGTACTGAAATGAACACCGAAAGTTTTAAACTCCAGTCTCCGCCGAAATCGAGAAAAATTAGGGGGAATGGCCGGCAAGATTGCTTGTTTTCTTTTGATTTTAGCGCTCAGCGGAGCTGACTGATGTGGAACTTGGCAATACGTTGCTCCAGTGGAAAATTGAAAGTAGGCAGAAGCCGACGCCGCCTTGAATTCCTTGAAAATACGCGGCCTCGAATTAAATCTGACTTTAGAAAGTAGTGATATCATTCAACCAAGGAAACGCCGCCAAGGTTTACCTTATTAACCAACAAGAGCAAGCTCGCAAAAGTATCTTGGCGCCTCTCGTAACTAGAATTATTATTGGATGCTGGATAAGGCACAAGTTAATGTACCCATAGTCCTCATCCAGCCTTTACCACTACTTGAGAAGCCCTGAGAATGAGAAAATTTGTTGTTAATAAAGCCTTAAAACAGAGCTATGATGACGTAATTACTGGAATAATAATTTTTAAATCAAAATTAATAAATTGAACAAATTAATTAAAATAGTTTGTCACCCGGATGCATTGCTTCTTCTCGTTTGGATTGGACAGAAAGAGAGAGGTGCGTGCAGGGAAAGCAATTTGTGGCTGAAGGGGCAGCTGACATTAGCCTACATTCTCTTCTGTTCTTCGTCCGTTGGTCGGAGGGAGGACAAAATGTTCTTATTGTTAATATGGTTTAGCTCCCTACCTACTGGTCTGACTAAGCGTAGTGAAGTTTTGATAGGGCAGATGATCCGTGCGAGATTGTGCTATTTAAATAAACTTAAAAGGACATAGCTTCTCACCATATTCGAGCATCCTGCGCGATGTAGCCGTTGCAACATTTACGTAGGTTAGAATGAATTCAGCAAAACGCGATTCTCACGAGGGCAAAAATAGGAAAATGAATGCCTTTGCAACATTTACACGCTTCTGAAGTAATGTTGCAAAATTGAGCCATACAGGAAAGCCAACCGGCGAGGAATGTACTTTTAACTTAAAACCTTCAATGCAAACTACATTTGCATTCACGTCGTGCACAGAGCCTTAAAATTGGCTTGGAAGTTGGCATCGAATGGTTTCGTTTGTACAAATCCTTCGTAGTGTTAAAATAGTCGTAAATTTTAGAGGCTTTTAAAAAAGTAACGAGGATTATATTAATACAGGAAGTGAAGTGAAGCTATGTAACAACGCGGACTGAGAGAACCTAATGAACTAATTAAGCGCCGTTTACAATTAAACGGAAATACCCTCCCCTTATTTTCTTGCATCCTGCGCGCAAATAGTTTTTGCAACATTTACATACGTTTGAGTGAATGCAGCAAAACTGTACTGTAGTAAAGTTGTGCATATATCCATGAAAAACCGAAATCCTAAGCAGTCACTTAACGGAATCGACAAAATCAAGCAGCTTAAGACCTTGTGAAGACCTTAAGACCTTTAAACATTTTCTGGAAAGTCTTTTTCGTCTACAAATAATAGGTGATTCGGATTTAATTTTTTACTTCTAAATCTTCATTTTATTTCATGTAAAACTTCATGTCCCTTTTGTTCCATTTCTGATAAAGTGAAAACTCCTCAGGCCTAAGTAATATGGGACGTATCTTAAGTGCGTTTCTAGTTTTCCTCAGATTGTGGCCTTCCTACTCTTTACCAATACCAGTTAGGGCAGTGCAATTTTTGATTCGGCAAAGCCATGCTATAGTTATTGCGAGTTCACTGCAGCAAAATCCGGGAAAATGTCAATATTGGTATGAAAAACCTGGAAAAATCAGGGCATTTTATCATGAGCTGTTGTACGCACCCCTGATTTAAGTTATTTTTAATTTTTATTTTTATCTCCCCTGTAATTGTTTTCTTGAAGGTGCTTGTGTTCCAGTATATTGAACGTCGGACTGCCTGTACGGATGGTTTTTTTTTTTTAGTTAGTTGAAAACGCTATTTTTCTGTTTGATGTGGCTAAAATAGTGAGTGGGATGAGACGTTTTAAAGAAGGTTGTTGTACGCTTCGTGAAACCAATTTCGTCTTGCGATACCGCATCAATTCAATGTGTGATAAGATTGTAAAGCATGAGCTTGGAAGGGGATTTGACGAACGGAAAATCAATTAGAATTAATCGAGAGACGATGAGATTGCTAGCTTGAAAGTCGATGCTTTAGTGGGAGGGGGGGGGGGAGAGGGAGTAGGAGAAAGAAGTTAGCAGATACAAAAAAATAGCTAAAAGCTTTGGTAGCATGAAATATTTAGAGGATGGATTCAGAAGGGAGAGGAGAACGAGTAGGAAAAAAACGTTAATCGCTATCAAACTGACCCTTCAAATTGTTCCCTTTTGGGAACGACTACCATCGATTTTTGGATCGTAATGCGTTTTTAATTGAGTTTTGTGCCTAGAAATGAAAAGCCTTTCCTTGTTTTGCGCTTACGCTTTCCTCAGCTTATATTATGCTTTGATTTTTCGAAGGAGTGTAAGTAAGTGCTCCCCCTCCTCCTCTCCCCCCCCCCCCCCCCACCTCGTTACCGACGAGCCGAAAACGTTGGACCCTCCCAAGAGAATCATTTCTTTTGTTCTGGTTTTTGTTGTTAGGAAGAGAAACTGAACATCGTGACAGTAAAACGTGTATCTTAATGAGGCTTTCGTAGTCGACTGTTGCTGGATAGTCATCGAGTTCCACCCAAAACAAAATCTGGCAGGCTATAGGAGAGGCAGCCAAGTTTCCAAAAAAAGGGTCGACTTTAGAAAGTAGTGATAGCATTCAACCAAGGAAAGGTCGCCAAGGTTTACCTTATTAACCAACAAGACTCAAGCTCACAAAAACACCTTGGCGCCTCTCTTAACCAGAATCCGTTTTAGCATTGGATGCTGAATAAAGTACAAGTTAAATCCAGCATAGTCCTAATCCAGCCTTTACCACTACTGAGCCATTGCTCCTTCCCTTTTGTTGTTTTTTTTTTTTCAAATAGGCGTGATAGATTTATGGGAGTCGAGAGAATCTATATAAGTAAGATCATAATATTTGTGTGTGTCTGCAGTGATATTGACGTCCGCAGTGGGAATATAATCCTTATTCATCCTTATAATCTCGATAATCCTTATATTGTTTGTTTGTATGTCTGTCAAACGGAATTGTCTGTGGTATAAGTAATGATTCGAACTGTGTTTTCAACAAAGAGGTTCGGTACTGATGAGTCATGTGTTTCCCACTTTAATTTTTTTCTTGCCAACGGGATCTAGGCCTCTATGTCTCTTAACCCTGGATCTAACTAAATCTAATGAAAGCTTGGGCGACTGCTAACGGGACATCACAGGATTTTCATGAAAACGGGAAATCACAACAATGCTTTATTAAACAGGCCATATAAGGGGGTGGGGGGGGCTGTCCTAGTGTACTATAGTTTTTTATCTGTAATTTGGCAGTGTATCGTTGCTGACCGTCAGCCCCATGTATTTTTTGTTCTTGGCTGGAATTTTGTTTTCAATAACACATAAGCCAGGACAGTTGAGTATCAAAATGCTTGGCCATTCATTCTTGTTACAACTATAGCCTGACAGCAATTTGTGACAACAGATGAAGACACACGCTAGTGTGTCGTCCGCCAAGATCCAACGATAGCATTAACGTCCGTCCTATCTAGATAAAATATAAAAGACCATGATGACGACTAGACACTTGTGTCTTTACACCTAAGACAGTTGGTTGTTTTTAGGAATCTGAGGATAAATAACAATGCGACAGAAAAGGCTGACTCTTCGCTTGATCGGGAGACTGGTCAACTGACAACATAAGTCACTGTTAGTGACACAACTAAACGTTGTCTTGTTGAAAAAAAAACTGTTTGAATAACGCTGATATTTGCCTAATTACTAGCTACTACTACTATTAGCTACTAAGTTAAATGAATTTAGTAGTTTCACTAGCTACTACTTATAACTTCATGGAAATAAATTAGGGGAAGCGTAAATTTTGAGTTACCAATCAACTTCAATACTACATTTTAAGGGCAGAGTTTCAGCAATAGTGGGTTATCTGCCTCAAGACGATGAAAGGCACAATTTAGCTGGAGAAATCAAAGCGGAAAACTTAGAATCTTTGGCATACTATAATCGACATGAGCACGAGATGCCATAGGGACCTTCACACTTTATTTGTTTGTTTGCTTTTGTTTATTGCGAGTGCGGTATTCGCAATAAACAAAAACAAACAAACAATAACAAAATGTGAAAGTCCCTGTGGCTGGACATTGTCATTATGCCTTGCGTGAGGTCATATGGTACTTGAGTGAGTGACCGCATGGAAATCCGGGTGCTGCAGACACAGGGCTTCGTTTGGCAGATGACCAGGAGTGGTTATCGCTCGCCACAAAACCCTTTGAATCCCCTTTTTGAGGCATTATTGTCGGCCAGAGAAATAAAAGGTTAATTCCGTGCTTAGAACCACAATGAAAGGATCCTAGTTTTCGTTTAAATCTTCCACTTTAAACCGTAGGGTACTATGTCTCAAAATTGGGCGGCTGACATAACTGAATGACTTATTTAGTTCTTCAATGGGGGCTTCGGAAGGCCAGTTGAATTGCTTTCATTGTTTGCTTCGTTTGTTTTCAAATTGTTTTCCTTGATTGTTCCCAATGTGAAGGCATAACAATATCAATTGTTTCCTAATGTCAAGACAAAACAATGATGCGACAAAGAAGCGGTAAAAAGCAAACGAAGGAAAGCAGAACAACACCATTCATTTTACGACAATCACGTCAAATGGACAAATTAATGAAACGAGAGCTGAGCATATGACTTGTAAGGTCTTTTTTTGGCTCGTAATAAATCAACAAAGAACGGAAATAAAAAATAAAAGACAAATACACGTTGAAAATGTAAAATAAACCAATGAAGAATTGAAATTTAAATAAATACCAGATAGTTCAAAACCTTTTATAGTTGTTCTTGTACAAAAAGAGCAAATGAATTTTCCCCCAAAAGAAGATAAACTCTGCTGAATTGAGCTGATATACGCTAAATCCAGACACATGCTAGTGTGTTGCCATATGCATTTCTAATGTTCTTTTGTTACAAACAAAATTGAGTGAAGAATGGGCATTCACGTGATACACCAAAAAAGAAGCGAACAAAGCCAACAAATTTTTTTTTGATTAATTTTGACGAGCAATTAAAGCTTGTATGGCTGAACCGGGTCAATTTTGAACATTACCAGATTTTTTTTAAAGAAAAAGAAATCTGGTAAAGGAAGGTGTCAGCCCGGGGATTCGATCCGGGAAACCTCCGATCATCGTCGGAGCCAAAAGATTGTCCAGAATTAGCCAGAATACATCCCATAGCCGCTGAAGAAGCATGGTAGCCTCTCATGCTACCCTGGCCGGCAATCCTGGCGGGGATTTTGCCAAGATCCCTTTCCAGGGGTTCGACAAGATCCGCAAATCTCCAGCAACCAGGCTGATCTCTCTCACCGCTCAGCCATGGTGACTACAAACTGAACGAAAAATGGCTTCGCCATTAAAAAAAAAACATTTTAGCTCGTATCCCGATGAAATTCACTTCAACGAAACGAACTATAGTTTTAACTCCAATTCCAGGGAAAAGGAATCCACATCACAAAGAAAGAGCCTGCATGTTTCACAAATTAGAAATCCCACACAACTACTCACACGAAACAGAATTAAAACATAAACTAACAAACACAAACAAAGCAAATACCCAACACGTATGTATAATACATCAAAAACTGGAATTCTCCAACCTTCAAGCCCGTCCATATCAATAATCAAAGAAACAAAACGATTGGCTATTCCACACATATATACGCATGATACACCGAAATATCAATAACCAAGTAAGGAAAACAATTGACTATTCTACAAACAGAAAACACGCACATATGCAAATATAAATATGAAAATAAACAAAACGACTGCCTATTCAGCAAACTAAAAACATACACCTTCGCACACACACGAACATCAATAATCACATAAAACAAAATTACTGATTATTCCCCAAATTAAAAACAAACACACAGAAACATCAGTAATCAAATAAACAACACGACTGACATTTCCACAAATTAAAAACATACACACACAAATATCAATAATCAAAGAAACAAAACAACGGACTGTTCCACAAGTTAAAACATACACGCACACAGACACTAACAAATAAAACAAACACAAACAAATAAACAAACAAACATGGCACATTTCAAACATAACTTTCGTTCACTTTCTGACATTACCATAGAGTAAAAATAATCCTTCTGCCCTGGAATTGGAGTTCAAATTATAGTTCGTTTCTTTCGAGTGAATTCTATTGCATTTTTTATTTGTGTGCCTTCACAGCTGTGAATTCCATCGGGATGCGACCCCTAATGCTTTTGTTCAGCTATTTAATTTAATTTTATATATAACAAACACTAACGAAAGAGTAACAATGCAAATAATAAAGCACAAGGAAACGATTTTCAAATAAATAACTAAATAAAGGATTAATGACAGGCCTTGTGAGACAAGATGCAATGAGAAATAAACAGAAAGACGTTTTTCCCAAGTGGGAATACAACCAAGAAAAATTAGTAAATGGAATAGAAGACCTTGAGTACGAATATAGTCGTGCAAGATGACTTGGGTCTTTTTTACTCAGCTTGTATTAATGACAGTAGGACTGTAATCTGAAAAGGCCAGTCTGGAGTGAATGCTGACTGAGTGAACATTTTATCTTTTAAATGAATTTGTAGTTCTTGATTTTTTTTCAGAAGTTGCATTGTTTTGAACTCTTAGACGTACGGACTCTGGTAAAGAGAATTTGGCATATTTAAAGGATCTGGGCAGAAATGGCAACTTTATCACAATAGTTCCTTCTTGTCGAACGGGGTAATGACCCATAATTGCAGATAATTACTTAATAACTGTCATTACGTGTTCGAATGGAACGATACGGCCAAACCTTACACCTCCAACCCTAGATTGAGACTTGTTGCCAAACAAATCTCGGTTAGCCGCTGGTTCCCTAGTGATGTCAATCACCTGGATGGCACAGAGAAAGTTTCAGAACACATACAGTTGGGCAACACCACCACCTTCTTTGTTTTGCACACACAGCCATTTCGCACCTCACACAACTTGCACTATATTTCACCAGCATCACGCACCACCGGTTCTCACCACCACTCCATCAACACAACACAGCACTGCTTCACCTCTTCACCAAACGGTGTGCAACACAGCAACAGGGCCAGCACATCACCACACTGCCCCACTGACAACACCTGCGTTGCACCCAAAAACACACCTCTTCTTCCTCGATCACATTCTTTAACAAGCAATCCATCCACTTATACTTTCCGCACACCATAAGAAAGCTTGCATTAGACTTTCTTTTCGCTCCATCACAACCCAAACCGATCTCAACACACCACTGTACCACACAAAAAACCACACCCAACAAACCAACCTCCAGTTGCAGCTCAACAGTTACATAGTTCACCACCGGAGAACAAATCACACACAAGGCAAACCCCCCTTCCATACTCGGTACTAGGGCGTTTACAAATCCCCCCCAAATACAAAATAGTTATACACACATCAAGACACTACTTCCTCAACCGGAAGTCTGCTGAGTGCATCAGCGTTAGCATTGTCGACACCACGGCGATGTTCAATGCTAAAGGACAAATCCTACAAAAACAAAGACCAACGTAACAGCCTTCCATTGTTGTTCTCCTGCGTTTTGAGCCAAACCAGTGGATTATGGTCTGTTTGAAAAATAAATTCAGACATAGCCAAATACGGCATTAGCTTATTTATCCCCCAGATAAATGCTAAACATTCTTTTTCAATCGTACTCCACCCCAGCTCTTGTTTGTTAAGCTTCCTGGAAAGAAACAATACAGGATGTTCTTTCCCATCATCCCCATCCTGAGACAATACCAAAGCAATACCCCTATCACATGCATCCGATTGTACTTTTTACACTTTATCCGGGTTTGATGCCGCCAATACAGGAGGAGAAGCCAGTATTTCTTTGGAAACGTGGAGGAAAAAAATACTTCTGGGTTGAAGAGCATGTGGTTAGTTACCACCGCTGGCCACCATTATAACTCAATGGTGTAAACTTCTTCCACTTGGAGGGCTTAGTTTGTGACCACCGCTGCCATCATTATAAATTCAATGGGTCGACTCACGCTTGCAAACAAAATGATCTAATTTACTTCTCCTTCAGCATTATAGTATACAACAAGATTATTTACAACGTGACATCGATCAACTTGAATTTGTCCTACAAGACGACAAAGAGCATCTCTGCCGCTTGTAGCTACCTTTTGCGAGTGTCTCTGGCGGTAAAATGTTCTTTTCTTTTATAGCAAGCTTCCCGCCAAAAACCAAGTCATAAAGTTGCAAAGAATGGAACTTCTGTCTTCATGGAAAGTTGTTGCTTCTTACAGTGTTCGAAGGTTGGCAAATGTATCACAATAGTTCCTTCTTGTCGACGGGGTAATGACCCATAATTGAAGATAATTACTTAATAACTGTCATTACGTGTTCGAATGGAACGATACGGTCAAACCTTACAACTTGCCAAAATGCGTAGTCAGTGAAAGTCACTTAAGACACTTAAGAAGGGGTTGATGCGTTAACGAATTGTTTATGTTGATGTTGATGTTCGTTGTTGGCCGATCTCCCTAATGCTGCCCATGGACGTTTCCTTTTGGCCGTGCCAGTATGGCTTAGCGGTAGGACCTCGACCTTTGGTTTCAAAGGTCGTGGGTTCGATTCCCCGCTCAGGCAGTCTGACATATAAGTCCAAAAGGCAACGTAAACAGGTTTGCATCTGTATTTATTTTACTCTTGTTGAGCCGGTGGCTTTTCCGTCGTAAAAACATGGAGAAACTATAATACAAAAATAACGTATTATAGTTAGACTGTTCAGCAGTGAAGCCAACATTACAACTGTCTATATTTCAACCAATCGTAACAAGCCATGGTTGTTGTAGTTTACGCTCATTTTATAGCAGTGCAGCAAGTTTGTTACCGTGAACAAGTTTCGTACTTGCTCCATAAATTTGTTCAACATATGTGGCGTTAGGAATATAATTATGTACTCACTTCTGACTACGTCAGCAAATAATATACTTATAGCTGGCGTAGCCGGTTTTACCGAAAACCGTTCTTAAACTCTTTCTACTCGAAGAACTTGGAACACGAAACCAGGTCTGTTTGTATGGTAGGCATTTTGTGGTTTACGCTTTATTTAATCTTCGCGTATGAGCAATACATTACGCGACAATGCAAGGAGGGCAAACGCTTGGGTCACCCCCGCCCCCCTCCCCCCACTTTTTTTTTTGTAGGAGGCCGTACAACATTTTGCCTTTGCTTCGGTGCCGGCGCTTGCTGCTCTCTAACTTGAGGAGATTGTTGCCCGAGTGTCGAGTGCTTTGTCCGCCAAACCATCTGGAATTCATTGCGCCAGGGAGGGAAAGGGGAAGGGGAAGAATATGAATATGAAAATGAGAAATGTCGCCTGTATTATTCCGCCAGGCGTTAATATCCTTTTGCCGCAGTTGACATCAAAAATGCATCAGCCGAAAGCGAGCGGCGAAAGAGGCGCTTACTTGCCCGCCTTTTTTCTTTTTTTCCTCTTCTTTTTTATTTCTTGGCGCGGGAGGGCGCTGTGGCTCGCGACGTTGAGCTGACTGCATATCGTCGCCATTTTTAAAACTACGCTCTGGTTTATGATATGAATAAAGCCCTGAAGTGAAAAGCCCAAAGTTAGCTCTATGCGAAGAGGTATGCTGTGCCGTTGACGCCAAACGTGGTCAACTTCACTCTTATTTAACTTCATTAGATTTGACTCATTTTGATGTCGTTGGCTGAGCGGAAATTGCAGCATTTTGTTCCAGCAGCGTGTTTTAAAAGTCAATGGCGTGAAAATTTTTTTTTTGAAAGATGTGCTTTGGTGAGTGGTGGGATTCGATTTCACGTCCACGTAGCTTGCAGCCCACCACTACTACCATTCCACTGGCTTGCTCTCGTTGTTTAGGTTCCAAGTTTCCGTTAACAAAGCTCGCAATGTGCGTGAGACTAAAGCTTTTTTCTTCCTTGTGCTTGTTGGTGGGCTATCACTAGGCTGAATGATGCGTCAGAGGTAAGGTGCCCCGTGAAGAGGGGAGCAAATTATCGGTTTCACTGGTGCGTAAAACAAAGTATTACAGTTCCTTAACTTCAACTTACAGCAATATTCAGAGTTTTGCTATAGCCCTAACAAAACGGATAGGTGCGATCACATTCACATATACTAATGTACTTGAAGGCTAGACAATAGACATTTAAGTTGTTTTGGTGCTTATTAACGCGGAGATACTAATTTACAAAGTAACTACGATTTTCTTTTCTATTCATGTTTTTTGGTGTTGGTGGCAGTCAAGTGGAAATATCGCAGTTGTGACCAAAAATCAACTTGGTGGCAACCTTTTGGCTCTGGTGAAGATTTTACATGGCATACACTTTGCTTAAATGCGTGAGGATCCCACTGGGGTGCGTTCAGCACTTGATGAATAGGAAATTTTTTGTCTTGCAAACGGCGTTGCTCAGCTGAATTGGATCCCACACAATCGTGAATACTGTATATCCTCTATTTGTAGCCCGAGCTACTGGTTAACAAGCTTTTTGACCCGGCTACAATTAGAGACTGGCTAAAAATTTAGAAAGGAAATTTACAGGTAAATACATGTAGAACATGTGTCTGACATTAAAAATAGTAAATAATATCACATGAATACTTTTACCATTATGCTTTAATAAACCTAAACATGGCAACAACCATTAATAAACAAGTAGTTCCCAAAATCAAGCTATTTTGACCCGGCTACAATTAGAGAACGGCTACTACCAATTCATGATTGGGAAAACACCCAGCTGCAATTAGAGACCGGCTACAATTGAGGATCCGGCCATAAATAGAGGATTTACGGTAAATGCTAGCGCGCAGAATGCAAACAAGCAACGTACTGACCAACATGTAATCCAAATTTTTCATCAGATCCTTGTTCGCAGGCAACCTCCAACATGGGAAGTTCGCTAAATGTCGTTGCGATGTTTAGTTGTTAAGTGTGCTAGTGTGGAAACTGGCCTCTAACAAACTTGCCTCTACGCATGAATACGTGGTTGCGTGTCACTCTTTCCATGCCACAGGCAACAGTGCGAAGACCGCATGTTTCCTCCCTTCAACTGACTGCAAATTTACACAGTTTTGCCATATCTCTAACAAAACGGATATAGATGCGATCACATGCCATATACTGACGTACTAGAAGGCTAAGTAGGCATTTAGCCATAAATAACTGTTCTGACGCTGTTTTAATTTGATGACACGAGTAACTAAGGGCTTACGATGGACTTTCGTAACTGCAGAGTCCAGGGTTGGGTTTTTGACATCTAAAAACTCAAAAACCAGTTTTTGAAGTGACACGTCGAAAACCGTCAAAAATTGTCGAAAGCATATTTCACTGCCTAAATTTAACGACTAATGCCCTGCTCCTGATGCTAAGAGAACACACAAGGTCATGAAAATCGACACAAAAGTTAACTTTCAAGGGATATTTCCCCCTCTTGGTCACCTATACAAAAGGCAATGATACATTAGATATGAGACGAATGAGAACGTACTATAGCACAATTCCACCGCATACTTACAATAAAACAGAATAAAAGATGATCTAACACACCCTTACGCAAACGTAAAATTGCTACGACTCCATCTTGGAAAAACGCACTGATCACTACTGATCTCTAGACTTATTAGTTGACAATGATATAAACACCTTTTGCCAGTTTTCCATCTGTTGGAAATTTTTGACAACATTCATTGCCCTCTCGCGGTTGACAGTAATCACGTAGGCTTCCAACATGCGTCTGATTTTTTCCACTGGTTCACGATAAATTACACTTGTACCTTGTACAAGGTATTCCATGAAATTAAATTTTGTGTGAATTTGTCAAGACCTTGTGGTGTTTTCTTGCTATCAGTAGCAGGGCATTAGTCGTTTTAATCTCTTCAACCACATGCAGTCTCAAGTTGCCCAAATTTAATCATGTGGTACATAGTGTTAGAAGTACAACGAACTCTTTACTTAACATAAAATAAAAACACCACGAGCTCGTAATTTTAAATATAATAACGACTTCTTAAAGACTATGAAAAGTTTCGAAAGAGTAACTGACTGTACCTAATCACTAGTGGTACAAAACACACCGTAGTATAATGGCTGTGCAAAATTAGCCAACTGTGTTTCCAGTAAACGGGTTATAATGTTATAATTTCTTATTTGTCTATTTATTTATTTACATTTTTTTTTGCTAAAATGAAGTATTTTAACATTTTTTGACATGTCGAAAACTGTGTCAAAAAAAGGATTTTTGGTATGACGGTTAAAACCGTGGTAAAACCTGGTAAAACCTGTTGCATGCCTAAAACTTGCCAAACCTAGCAGAGTCCAGAGAGAAGGAAATATTTAGACCATGTTATTTTTCTACTCTGGTATGCACTAGTCTTAAGAACGTGCTACTTCTGTGATACCTACTATTTTCTGCCAAACAACACTGTATACCGGTGGTTTTGAGTGTACGCGGCTGAAGCCAACATCCGGAGGGCCGTCGCAGCCCAACCACAAGTCCGTGAGACACCTCTGTGAGCCGAGCTATTCGAAAAAAACTCTGCGGCGCCACTCCGAATACTACAAGACTGACTAGAAACACAAAATAAATATTTACAAGCGTCACAAACTCTAGAATTACATTCTCCCTCCCAGATCAGCGATTGTAAAATATCTGAGTTTTGTAGCACTTCAGTTTTCTAAACCATTGAAATCTGGCACTGAAGACTTGAATTCGTGCTTAACACTATAGTGTTTCTCTCAAGACAAGAATGGAATTAAGTATTCACATTCTTCAGTTTTACTGTCGATTCGAACTTGTAATTGCGAAGAATCTTTACTTTTCTCGACACAAATCAAGGACCACGCTAATGGTCTGCCCGCCAAATTCATATTGTTGGGCAGCTTTGTTACAAAGTCATTATTGAATCTATCCGTCGCTACGTAGACGGCCACTGGCTTTGGTTCTTTAGCTGAAAGCTATGGATTCACGATTTTCGCAAATTTGACGATGGTGAGGCCAATAAATATGCTACCAATCAGCCTAGAATTTATTGAATTAAGCGATCTTTGTGCCGTAACACCTTTAGCTGCTGTTGCAAACGGTGCGTCAAACACCATCCGTGCGCTCACGATCATATTGTTTTTTTCTTTTAATGAAACAGCCAGCGTAGCTGGGCTGGCAATTTTATTGCTATTTCCATCAACATGAGGAAATGTACATGTGATCAATAAATTTGTCCCCCTTTGTTAGTAACATTGTTAGAGCTAGACGAAGGATAAGTTACTTCCGTTGTCGGCAATGCGTCGATTGCCGGTAAATTGCTCGCTAAGAAAATGCTCGCAAGAAAATTGATCGTCGGGAAAAATGCTCGTCCAAAAATTGACCGTGCGGTTAATTGCTCTCCACTTTTTTTTAAATTTTATTTATTTATTTTTTTATTTTTAACCGTTATTAGTTTTTTAACAGTAATTTTTGCAGTTTTTTCGTGCCTTAGTTCAAGAGGAGTAGAGGTACACGCACACACTCACTCTTTTTTCATGTACACATAGAATAAAAATGTTCTCTACATAAATCCGTTAACATAAAATGCAGTTAAGTACAGGATGTATTAAAGTTCATTAAAAAGAAAATAGCCCATTCCCCCCTCCCCATTTGCAAAAATGATAAAACAAAGGACCGTTTTTTTTTTTTAATCAAGTACACATTGAGTAAATTTCCCTACATAAATATAGGCAATCTATAATAATGATGCAAGCTACTTGCGAGGAGCTTGATCACATTTCCAGAATATTTTTGCGTCGGTTGCCTTATCTCTGATGTACAAATGTCAAGAATCTGTACTCCTCTTGAACCAAAGAACCTACAAAGATGGAAGTAGGACCAAATGAAAGATAATTAAATTGAGCTTCATTTTTGTCGCTGCAATTTGATTTTATGCCATTTAAATACACGAAAAAACTGCAAAAATTACTGTTAAAAAACTAATAACTGTTGAAAAAAAGTAAAAAACTAATAAATTAAATTAAAAAAAATATGAGGCGAGTAATTAATTAATCGCACGGTCAATTTTCGGACGAGCAATTTTCCCGACGATCAATTTTCTTGCGAGCAATTTTCTTAGCGTGCAATTGTCCGTGAGCAATTTTCTGGGGAGCAATTTTCTGGACACGAATGCGTCGAATCATGACGATAAGGACCCTGTCAACATACAGCTATAGTTAACACTGCCCCTTCATTAACGATAGAGCTTATAACGTCAGAAAAAACAAGAATACTTTCACATACAACTGGCGCACTGTTTAGAGAGGAATGCAACATAGAGAAGAGCACCTTCCTTGGGACGTGAAATGCTGCCGTTAGTCTGCATAGGCAGCTGTTAAAGTTATTGGGACTAGTGAACAATTTATTTACATTGTGTACCAATTTGGACTTGTTTTTTTTTCATATTTAGTGCCACAAACTTGTTCCTTTGGCGAATAGGGAAAATTTCTTTACATGCTGCGTTGCAAGCTTCTCTTCCCTTGTTCCGTGACCGCTTGATATCCACCAGCTATTTAATTTCGCATTCTATTTTAGATCGTAAAGCATTTCGAGTCAACAGCTGAGTCGAGCACGTCCGAAAATTCAATGCCCCGTCACGAAAAATGACCGCCATAATTTCCGTTCCAACGTCGCACAAAGCTGGACATCGCAAAAACCCTATGAAATATGGAGGAAGATCAGAAACTGCTACGAGCGCGCGCTCGCGTTTGGGAGAGGAAGGAATTCGACCATGCTTCATGACAAACCATTTTGTGCATGGTCTGTTTTTTTTTATTTGTTCATTTGTTTGGAACATCTTTTACGTCTTTCTGCTCGTACGTGGAGCCTTATTGTGTTATTTTACTACAAAAAATATGCATGTGAAAAAATACATGTATTTGACTAACAAAAAATGTAAAAATACATGTATTTGACTTAGAAAAAGTGTAAAAATACACACATTTGACTAAAAAAGTGCAAAAATACACATATTTAATCAAAAACGTGTAAAAATACACATATTTGACTATAAAAGTGTAAAAATACACATA
>JAHWFP010001677.1:1772-19415 GCA_023313725.1 Lithobius niger | reverse complement strand
AAAAAAAAAAAAGTAGAAAGGGTAATTTGTAACAGTCATTTATAAACTGTTGACGTAGGCTTGTCCATTTAGACTTTTGAAAAGAGTCCATTTGTCTCTGTCTTCCTCGATTCTGAACGCCCCCTCCACTCCTTTCCGGCCGCTGACCCATGCCCCCACCCACTACCGACCCCTCATCTGTCTAACCACGTGATAAATGAGATCTGGCTAATGGGACAAGCCTTTCGCCTCATCAAAGCTATTATTTCGTGGATCTGAGCTAGTTAGCACCACTCATACCCATAACCGCTTATTTAGGCGTGATAAAACAGAAAATGTAATGGCTTAAAGGCCGGTTGCCACCAACTGAAAGCATAAAGAATCCATGGTGGCGCTATCTAGCGGCAGAGATATCGTTAACCTTTGCGGCTAATAGACTGAGCGAAGCGAATTGTTATTTTAATAAACAAAGAGTAAATCACCTTTTCTGCCGTTTAAGTGTACTGAACGTCATAAACAAACCAAAAAAAAAAAACCTGTTGACGCCTATTTATATATGCTGAAAAATAACGCATAAAACCAATATTTTTAATTTTACAACTTAGTTTTTCACCTATATTTTTTTAATTAGGGGTCTTGCAACGACGGTTTTCACAGCTTCCTCCTACTCCTTAAGCTATGGCCTTAGTGGCCTCTTTACCTTGATGCTATGGATCCATGCTATGTATTCTGTATACTCTATATCTTTATTAATGTATTCCAGTAATGCAGTGTACTTTGATGTATGGTCCAGTCCCTGGTGATCAGTGGTCAGGATGGCTCTGGCCTTGCCTGCCTCAGGGTAGCTGCTAGCAGAGATGGCCCATGGGAGACCAGGATATAGTACAGGAAGTACCTTGCACCACCAGTGGCAGGTACTGGCGGCAGCTCTAGGTACTTAAGGCCTTGCAGCCCCTTGCAGCCTCACTCTGGGAGCTAGTCCCTAACCAGCTAAGAACTCTTCCTGAAGTGTGCCACTCTGCTAGTAGCCCTGATCAGAGCATCCTTGAACCCCTGGACAACATCTCCTGAGGACAGACCGCGTGGCCCTGGAATAAACCCTGAATTTACCATCCTTCTGGCGGTCTTCCTTGTACCGGGCATAGGCGGGGTTGCAGTCTGAGAGGCCTATTTGTGCGTTAAATTCATTCAGGTAAAAGGGGTATTGTCACCAAATGACAAGCTGCAACATCTATAGCCATTTACCGCCATCTAGTTCTGTCTAGCCGTTACTTCCAACAAGCGAAGGAACACACAAATAAATATCTTTTTGTGAAGCAAACACGGCACGTGCCTCCTTAATTACTGAGTGTAAAGTTGTTAGTGAGTCCACGTGCACCAGAGAGCAAGTGGTAAAGTTTAGCATAACGGCATCACGGGCGCTTTTTTCCAGTTACCGGCCGTTTTGAAACGGCAGATTTTGTGCCGCCGGATGGGCGCCATCAGGTGACAGTGATATTGTTAATCTTGACTGCTTGCTACCTGGTGCATGCGGACGCACCAACTTTACACTCAATAATTAAGGAGGCACGTGGCCTATTTGTTGAGGAAAAAGAAATATGTTTGCGCATTCCTTCGCTTGTTGTAATCAAGTGCTGCGTGGAACTAAATGATGGTAGACTGCGCTAGATACTGCATCCTGTCATTCGGTGAATTATAGAGCAGCGTCATGTGACGTCATATTGGCTACAAGAGAGATAGCTGCAAGGGACTCTAGATTAAAATGGAGGGTTAAACAACGGCACTTCTATAGTCAAGGCAGTGCTTTGAGAGCGGCTTTCATATGCTTAAAAAAAACATCGTTTTCTCCAATCCCTTATGCTGCTAGGTTGTAATTGGAAAATAAAGATTCCACTTGCTTAAAAATGTCAGCAACTGCCAACAAAGCGACAAAAATCGCGCATTATAGGCCTAAGAAATCCACTCTTAACAACATTGTCTTCAGTATAAGACGCCCTTCTTTTCCCCCTCCAGTGACCCTTGCAGCTATCCCAGTTACTGGCTCCACCATAGAGTTATATACAACAATACAACGTTGTAGTATTGTGTATAACTCTATGGTGGAGCCAGTAACTGGGTTAGCTGCAAGGTGCACTGGTGGGAAAAAGGAAGGTCGTCTTATTGAAGCCAATGCTATTAGACTGAATTTCTTAAGCCTATAACGCATGATTTTTGTTGTTGGAGAAAACAACATTCTTTTAAGCCTAAGAAATCCGCTTTCAAAGCACTGTCTTGACTAGAAGTGCCGTTTTTTCCCTTACATTTTAATCTAGTGCACCTTGTAGCTATGCCCACCAAATTGTATCTCGTGGCCAAAATGACGTCACATGACGCGGCCCTATAGAGGAGTGACACGACGTCATATTATTGTATATAACTCTATGCTGGAGCCTTAATGGGTTAGCTGCAAGCGGCACTGCAAACAGAAACAGACGGGCGTCATACTGAAGCAGATGCTGTGAAGAGTGATTTCTTAGACCTAAAACGCGCGATTTTTTGTTGGAGAAATTTTAAGCCTAAGAAATCCGCTCTTCGGTTGTTTTTCCCTCCATTTTTATGTAGTGCACCTTGTAGTTATGCCCTCCAAAACCCATACTGGTGCCAATATGGCGGCAAATGTCACTGCTCTATAGGCACTTTTATGGTTATGTAAGGTTACGTTTGTTTGTTGTTAGTGCGGCATCGATTGTTGCAACGGCACATGGTTTTGTGTGGCGCTTACTAGTGGTGACTTTATTCGTGGCTGGCCGCAAGACCGAAGGTCGCGTTGCGCTGGCCGAGCCACGAGCCACACCCCCCCCCCCTCCTCCCCCACCCTTTCCGACCCTTACCCACGCTTTGAAATCGACCGAAATCAAGCGTAACGAAGGGCCGTAAATCGTTTCTTTAACCACTAAAAGAACGCAGAGAGAAAAAAAAAAACCTTTAATGTGACGCCATTTGCTGATGTGCATCATACAGCGTATTTACTTACATCGTCCTAAAAGCCCTGCTCGATTCTCGCTCGGCCTGCCTTCCGTCACACTGTAAGGGTTGTGCTGGGATTAATAAAAGCTGGCGGAGAAAAGGAGAAGCGGAGAAATTTGTCAAGGATGATTCATGGTTTTCGTTTTTTCGTCGCATCGCGGGTTTTGTGCGGTTCTTGTTTTTCCTAATGGACTATCGGAGTTGGTTCTGAGAGGACAGACGTTATTTAAGGTTGCAACCCTATACGACTCTAATGGTGAACTGGCATTTGTACAAGTCCCCTAATAAAAGGCCGGTCTAAGTGACGGCACGGATAAACATAAAGGTGCCCGAAACCGACAATGTGCCATTAAAACATCATGCAACAAACGGTGCTTCATACAAGTGAAATACCGTGTAGAGACTGTGCGGTTTGCGCCAGGGATTCCGTCTCATTACGATTGCTGCCCGCCCGTTAAGAATGAAACTTCACTGCGTTGCAGCCGCATGTTGCGGAAAGCCAAACCAACTCCATGTTGTTCTTAGGGAGTGATCAATATTTATGGCCCGTGGGAGGAGGCGGAGGACATAAAAATGTGACCACCAAATTTTCGATGACCTCCCCTTCGAGACCCTGAAAAATATTGACCCCCCCCCTCCCCACTCAAGGTCCAAAAATAATGTGAATTCCCCCAACACAAAAAAAAATGCGCTTTTCGTGTACCTATTGAGACTGTCTGCAGATGATTTCCTCTAGCCAAGATTAGTGCTGTTGTAGCCAAATTAAAGTAAGTAGGTCACCGACAGTTACTAATATAGTTGTAAGGAAACGTATCTCGTTTTCAACGAAAATACACGTTGGGTTAAAAATGTTCTATAAAATGTTCCTTGCATCCATCTATTGTCGAGATTCATACAGCAAGTATGATGAACACATTGTTTGCTTGTATGCCCACATCCGTGACATTGTCTGCACCTGAAAGACAGAAGAAGCCAAAAAGCCAGGTGCCAATGCTTTTCTACGAAGTTTTTTGTAAAAACTATACTTGCAGTATTGACACTAACAGCTTGTAAGCTTGTAAGCAGTCACATCATGGGGGGATCTGCCCCCCCCCCCCCCCCAAGAAGCTGAGGCGTTTTTAGACATTTTGGCTGCTAAAAGTGTCATTTTTTAGGTTAAAAAATGACTTTTTTTTCCAGTTTGGTCATTGTGTTTTTGATGTTCCCCCCCCCCACCTTTGGGGGGGCAAAAAAAATTGATGACCTCCCCAATTTCCGCTGCCCCTCCCCCTCCTTCCCGGTGATAAATAACGACCAGGCGTCGTATTACTATTTGTCTTTAAAAGGGAAAAAAAAGCTAAAGCGCTTAAAATACGGATTTAAGCCTTAAAAAAACTTAATGCTCTAATGGAACCGACACAAGAAAAAGACATGTAAGCCATTAGTGTCGCACTACGACGTGTCAAAGACTCTCCTGCATCCCAAAAAATAAGTTGGCGCTTCTTTTACACGTAGTGCGACGCTGATGGCTTACATGTCTTTTTCTTGCATCTGTTCCTTTAGAGCATTAAGTTTTTTTTAAGGCTTAAAATCTGGGTCTTCTTTTACACGTATTAAAGCGACACTGATGGCTTACATATCTTTTTCGTGTGTATGTTCCCATAGAGCATTGAGTTTTCTTAAGGCTTACATCCGTATTTTATACGCTTTAGCGTCTTTTTAATACTAATATTCTGTTGATTTTTCTTAGAAGATTTTTCAGGTAAATTAAATAACCAAAATTTTGATATGAGATCATTGAGATGAACGCTGAAATAAACCAGTCACAACAAAATAGTTTTAAAAATGCCTTGGTACTTGTTAACACGTACGTTTTAAGCTATAACAATTTAAAAACGGTTCACTGGTTCAATGCCTATGATGTGCTCGGTGTATCTTGAGTCCTGCCAGTATTTTTAAGAGCGGCTACGTCTTCCTGGATGGGGTGGCTTTAATCGATGGCCGCCATTGTTTTTGTAACCATCTTGAATATCAACAAGGCACTCTGCTACTGAAAACGTACAATCGATTATCCGTGTTCGTTCTGCGGAGAACTCAAGATAGGCCGCGGACACTATAGGTGAAAGCAACATTCCCCACAAACAAGAACAACGGCAATAAGAATATTGTGGTGACATTAAAACAGCGCTCAAATAGCCTTAACTCTTGTTCATACTTAAGTTTTAAACTATAAAATTTGAAAAGACAGCTTAACCCTTTATGAGGCGCATTACACTTCATTACTATTTTTTCAAGTCCCATATGTTAGTCACTGGATTCGAACCGGATTCACTTGCTTTGAAACAGAGGGCACTGACCACTGTGCTGTTCCTACTCGCTTTGCTTGGGGGTCCCCTCACAAAGCTCGCGGTGTGCTTTGGGACCTATTCACTTGGTTTGGAGGCGAGGACACTGACCACTGTGCTGTTGCTGATCGCTTTGCTTCTTTGCTTGGGGTTCCCTCACAAAGCTCGCGGTGTGCCTTGGGACTTATTTCTTGCCCCGTCTTGTACGTAAACTGCAGTAGGAGCCCATTCGCCAAACCAGATGTAAAATCTCACATTAAGTTCGACAACTTACGTCTCTCCTTGGGCTTCATTGACTGGCGAACTGTAATGAAGTAGAACAAGAGTGGAACACCGTTCACAAAATCCTCGTGCTCAATGAGGGAAAACTCATCAATTACCAGAACAACGAACAAACGTTCCAACAAAAATGTATTTTTTAATCACAGAAAGTTAAACTTAAAGTACTAAAAACACATACAGAGTAGCCATCAAGTGCTGGTGAAACAACGAAATCACGACGTTTAGGTTCCAAGGTCGGAACCGTTTTCAGGTGAAGGGTTTAAAACATGTCAAACAACTTAAAAATAAAAATAAAAATAAATAAAATAACAGCAGAGCAGGGCCATGGAAATAAAACTTACAAGTCATAAGGATGCAAGGTTCCATGCTAGCTGGTTGCTGGTTGCTGGTTGCTGGTTGCATGCATGGAACCTTGCATCCTTATGACTTGGTAAGTTTTATTTTCATGGCCCTGCTCTGATGTTATTTTATTAATTTTTATTTTTATTTTATTTTTAAGTTGTTTGACATGTTTTAAACCCTTCACCTGAAAACAGTTCCGACCTTGGAACCGAAATGTCGTGATTTCGTTGTTTCACCAGCACTTGATGGCTACTCTAAATGTGATTTTAATAACTAAAGTGCTTTTAAACTTAAAGTACCGCATGAAAGTAGCGTAAATCGCACAGAAACTTTCGGCCACGAATGCGTATATATAACGCATATAAATCACAGGTTGATGCGGTCACAAAAACGTAAGAAATGAAAGGCGAGAGCAAAATGCTCTATGACGACTCCTTACTACTTTTTATAATCATGTTAGACCACAAACTAAAGTGTTTCGTACAGTACCACTTTAAAACTCAAAACTTTGGCCGCTAAAAAATTAATTAAATGGTTCTCGGGAGTGGTACTACAAAAAATTGACGCGAGGGGGCGGTGTTTTTTTTTTTTACGTTTTATTCGTGATTTTTCAGATGCGGGCGATGGCTTTGTATTTTTTTTTTGCCAAACGAAACGAAATCAGTAGCTTACATGTTGTTGTGGATTACAACATCTACGTTTTAATTCCAGGGTGAGCGTGCAAAAGTTGCACATTCGATAAACGTAGTCATTCTTTAGATGCAATTCTTTGGTTGTGACATTCCTCTGAACGTCCCTTAGATTTGTTTCTAGGCGATCATGTGAATGGAGCAAAGAGCTGATGTGGTCATCGGCTCCAGAAAATGTTTGGTGAAAGTGCTCATGCGTGATTGAAATTTATTTTTTATATTTTTAGACGATGTCATATAAAAAACGTTTCATGCGCCGAGAAAAAAAAAACCTTGCGTGCGCTCCTGAGAACCACTTAATTGACTTTTAGTGGCCGTGTCTTAACTAACACGGAAAATGCAAACATTTTTAATACTCCATTCGCAGAAAATTTCATGCTTGATAATGGGAGAATATACACCATCTATATCCCCTCAAGCGGAAAATTAACCACAGTGTGGCATCGTTAACATTACCCATGCTAATGTCTTAAAATATATGGCGCCAGGAATGAAAGCCTAATGTGCCATTGGGCCTGACGAGTTCTCAGGGCACCTAATGAAAGAAGTGCGAAGCGAATTACGCTTGTCTCAATAACTATAATATCCAAACTCTCTCTCTATAGTGTCCGCGGCCTGTCTTGAGTCCTGCAAGTATTTATGAGCGGCTACGTCTTCCTGGAAGGGGCGGCTTTAGTCGACGGCCGCCATTGTTTTTGTAACCATCTTGGATATCAACAAGGCACTCTGCTACCAAAAACATACAATTGATTATCTGTGTCGTTCTGGGGCAAACTCAAGATAGGCCGTGGACACTTAAAGCAATTGTGAAATCCCCGGTCTTTGGAAAACTACAAGAGTTTTCCCGACAGAAAAGAAGGGTGATGCCGCATACCCAGGGATTAACAGACGATGCCACTGACGTTGTGCCCCAAGCAAATTACTCGAATGAGTTGTTCGTGATCAGATGCTCAGGCACCTGAATAAACACAACATGCTTTCACAGGACCAATCTGGTTTCGTTCCAGGACGAAGCATCGCCCTCTGCAGCTGTTCACATGTTTGGATAATTGGACACGTTCTATTGATGTCGGTTCCCCAGCTAACGTCATCTCATAGATTTTTCGATAGCCTTTCGTTCCGTGGTTCATAATAAATTGTAAATCAAATTGAAACATTACAGCTTGAGGACTGCGGGGAGGGAAGGAGGAGAAGGAGGAAGATCAGTAGGATCTAATCGGAGTGGACCTATTGGGCGTTCCGTTTTGATGCGTTCGCTTTCAAGACTTTTGTGGATCTAATGTGTGTCGTTTAAAACAGGCGACAAAGCTTAGCAGGCACGCATCACTTCGCAAGCATTTTTAAAAACTTTTTGGAAACTGCAATGTTAAAAAAAAACCTTGCTAAGTTTGGTTTCACTAGAAATTTGGGTTAGGCCTACTCTCCTCCCTTCTCCCCCCCCCCCCCACCGTAGTTTGTTCCACATTATGTTTGCAGGAAACTGACTGTATGATGCCATGTTTCCTTCAACTACGAGTGCAAAAAATACGTAAATATCTCACTCGTAGGCTTTAAATGTAACTGCATAGAGTCTGCAAGTCTGATATCCACATGTTTTTGCACTCGTAATGCAAGGTATCGCGGCATCATACAGTCAGATTCCTGCACACATAATGTGGAACAAACTATAGAGCAGACACGACGTAGTATTATTGTGTATAACTCTATGCTGGAGCCTTAATGGGTTAGCTGCAAGGGGCACTGCATAGAGAAACAGAAGGGCGTCATACTGAAGCCGATGCTGTGAAGAGTGATTTCTTAGACCTAAAAACGCGCGATTTTTGTTGTTGGAGAAAACAACGTTATTTTAAGCCTAAGAAATCCACTCTTCCGTTGTTTTTGCCTCCATTTTTATGTAGTGCACCTTATAGTTATGCCCTCCAATACCCATACTGGTGCGCCAATATGGCGGCAAATGTCACTGCTCTATAGTGATTGAGTTAGTATCCATGTTTACGTCTGGTTACTTCAGGATTTTTCTTTTTTTAATTAATAGGAATTCATTTTATTTTTCGCTTTGTCTCCATTTTTGTTGCGGCGCAGCTTACGGCGCCTGTTTTCATTTTCTAACAATAATAATTTGGTTGGCCCAAAACTGGTTTCCCATTAGCAAATCCATGCAAAAATCCACACAAATCTGAAAGGAAACCCCAAATAAAGCAAACTGATTAAAGCTTCTTGAATCGCGAAGGCCACTTACGAGTAATTGAGCTAATTGATCTGGCCATACGGTTTGTCTGAGACACCCGAAGGCGATAGCGAGCAACTAAGAGAAATTTAATTAAACTCGATAGGTTGCGGTTTGTTGGCAATGAGAAAAACGAATGAAGAAACATTTAAAACGTTTCAGTTTAAAAGCTTTAAAAGCGTCGCTCCCGGAAAAGTAGCAACTTCATTTTAACGAGCTGCACACAATTAAAACTTGTGTGCACGAGACAGTTTCGCGAAGATTTATGCTCCTCTCTCTCTCGTTATCCGGACGAAAATAATGGGGGTCTTAAAGTTGGAGAGGATTAAAGTGTGGTAATATGTATTTGAAAATTGTATGAAATTTTAAGAAATTGGAAAAACTTTATATCTTAACGCTTCGATTGGTTTTCGGGCTGGCAAGTTTTCGGTTTCTTAATTAACTGGTTTCAGTATTTCCGATTTTCACCTCCCCGCCAAACTTTTTTTTTTTTAGGCGTCTCGTTTTCTTGGAGGCGTGCAATTAGGGAAGAGTATAGCTCTAGACGAGGGAAGCGAAAACACGAAGGGGCTTACGAAATGGAATTGTTCTTTTTTACTAGTGGTAAAAAAATAATAATAATAATAATTGTTCTGTCTAGAGATTTCCACCGCTAGACTTAAACTGTCTTACTTGCCACTAGTAGGTGGGTGTTGTCGCCACTCGCTTTCCCTAAACTTTCCGGGAATATACGCCTCCCAAAACTTTGCGGCGATCAGGTCGATCAGTTAGGCCCCCCGCGCACTAAGCAACCAAGCCGGGCGACCAGGTCGCTGCGGCCAACGAGAATGCTTACGGCATCTGACGAAACGTAAGTGCATAACGGTGGCTTACTGAACTACGTTATTTCTAGTATAATTTTCGCTGTTGGTTAATTTCCAATTTTCCTTAATATTATTTACAGTGATGTATGTCTATTTATTACGGCATATGAATCACCACACACTCGGCCGCCGCAGCCAGTCAGTCGCAGCGCCCACTGGGATCCCGGGTGGCGTGCAGGCGACTACAGGGCGACCATACTTGCTCCGTGTTCATATATCACCACGCGATCGAGAATTATCCATGAAAAACGGATGTGGCCGCGCGGCAAGTCGCCGTGTTTTTTAACCGCGACGACCTCTGGCCGCACGACTTGGCCAACCAGTGCGCGGGAACCCTTAAGGCGTCAAATATGCGTCAATCTTTGAAATCAGGATTTAGAAAAGTGATTACTTGGTCTATTATTAAAAGAGAAGTTTTAGCCAATAAGACACTTTCAGATTTAACGTAGCCAATGGCTAAAACTCTTCTTTTATTTTACTTCAAAACACCATAAACCTATTTTGGTCTATTATTGATTCCAATTTACAGTTTAGTTTGATTTTACTATTCTTCTTCATCAGCTTTGCCTTTCAGGAGCACTCGCTCGTTTTGCTGATTTATAGTGTTGAATTCTGATTCATGTTTCTCGAGTAGCCTAACCTTTTATTCAGAAAGAATACTTAACACTGTTTGTTATGTTGCGAGTTCTCATTTTTAAGGGGGGGAGAGCTGTAGTGTGCTGTCTGGAGATTGCTGCTAGAGTTATATTTACCTACCACTAGATGGTGTTATTCCCATACTCACTGTCGGTCTGATCTTACTATTTGTGTATAGTGTCTTGTCATTATGATGTCCTATGACGACACATAGTTAAAAAAAAAATGGAAAGCACCCATTTCCGGTGCCCACTATTTACCAACCTTTGCATCTGTATTTATTCAGCTGCCTAGCACTGGTTCCTTTCTTAATGCCCCTTAATGGCGTAGTGCCCATTAATGCCGTACTGCCCATTAATGGCGTATAATCCTCCAGATTGAACGATAGAGATTAACGAGGTTGGCGTTCTAAAGCCTGACTTCATGCATTAGGGCGCGTTTATGCAGTGACTCGCCTTTGCATTCTCGCAGCCAGAACTCAATTGCGATGGCAAAGATGACATTGCCATGGTAACAACGCTAAATGGATTAGCTAAATCCGACATCGTTTGAGTAAATACTTGCAGTCTTATAATCCGTGCCAATAATATAAAGAATTCCTCATGACGAAACAATTTTCCCAAACGCTTCTGAACTCACGTTATTTACTGTTTTCGTTGCGAGGCGGCAGACATAAAACCGCCGCCATGTTGGAATTTGAGGTGATTTCTAGCTTCTAGCTGCGAGAATGCCAAAGCGAGGGGGGGGGGTGCGTAAACGCGCCCTTAGACTGCGAAGCGATAAAATTATACTGGTATTCTAAAGCAACGAATAGACAAACTATTTCCTGCAGAAACTCGTGAAAGCGGCCAGAGAACAAACAAATAAATAAATAACTGGGTTGAATATTCTTTAAAGGGTGTGTTTTTGGTACGCAGCACCATGGTACCGTTCAAATAAAAGTAACTTGTGAACGGAGGAAGTGGCTTCAATGGGTCTACTGATGTGACCAACCTCACAACTGCATAAAATAACACGGTTTTAATTTTCAGCGCTTACACAAATAAATTTTGCGCCTTGTTCACAAAAGAGTAAAACACTGAACACGGGAGAAGGACCAACCCTGGTTCAATTCAGCTGGGAGCACTTTCCCCTTTTACTAACGATTTTATGAACTGCGTGCTCCCAGCTGGATTGAACCAGGGCTGGTCCCCCTCCCGTGTTTAGTGTTTTACTCGTTTGTGAACAAAGCGCAAATTTTATTTATATAAGTGCTCAAAATTAAAACCGTGTTCAATGGGTTGTGCAATTGTGAGGTTGGTCACGTCAGTAGATGCACTGAAACCACATAGTGCCGTGTTTCAAAACCGTATTCAATACCCTCCGGAACCACAAGCAGCCAGGGAAACACGTGACAGTTGGAAACAGTTTGATTCCAAACTTGACGTCTTCCCTGCGCGGTGATGCTGTGTCAACCTTGCAGGACCTTCCTAACTGTTAAAAACGCAGCAAAATGTTCCAACGCGCTCAAAGTGACGTCATACCTGCTGTGCTACCAAAAATGCAGCTAATAGATTTGGGGGAGTAATCGGACAAACATTTTAATAGGAGCATTGCCGGAACTAGGGTTCCGAAAAACCTGGGTTTGGTAGAGCCCAAAACCCGGGTTTTTCGGGTTTAATATTGTGGTGAAAATGTGAAGTGGAGGCTCCATTTCACTCCCATTATGCAGCATTTTCGCTCCAATATTTTCGCTCCATTATTTTCACTCCATTATTTTCACAATTTTCCTCCATGTTAGGGAGCGTTTTAGTTAAATACAAGGGCGATGCGAATGAGGTACGTTGTGTCTGCGTGGCCACCGTCTGGTGATGGGACTCAGGCGAAGCAGGAAAGCTTCCTCATTCTCCCATCGCCATTATTGCAATTAGAGCAGCATCGTTGCTTGTTTACTTTGTGTCAGGGCTGCATCCAGCTCAGGTGGCGTCTACATGCGAGAACGTAAACCTTTAGTAGTTTGCTTAAATTGACGCAACTTAATTTTAAGAATTTGTTTAAGAAGATTAGAAATTTTTTTTTAAATTATGTAAAAGTTAATGTTACTAGTTTACCTTCATTTTTTTTTTTTAATGTTGCCTAATATTAGCAATTTTTCGCGATAAGACTTATAAACTCTTGTTGAATCTTGTTCAGTTTTGTGCAAAACCCGGGTACCCGGAAAAAACCCGGGTTTTATATTTTTCAAACCCTAAAACCCGGGGTTGGCACTTTGGGGCCGGGTTTGGAAACCCTAGCCGGAACCAATTTCTTCCGCATGCGCGAGGTAAGAGCCTTGCTGGAACCAGTTTCTCTGACATGCGCGCCGGACGAAAGAGTCATCGTTGACGTCATGTCAAGCCTTAACAACACTGTGATGACGAGCCACACTGTCTCCAACTGTCGCGAGGTTTCCTGTATTTGGTTTTGGAAGGTATAGTTTGTAGAACCATAAAATAGCCAGTACCGTGGTACGCTACTAAACTTGGCACTGGCACCGTCTGAAAGCAGGCTGGGCGACGGACGGAATCATGCTCACCAGGCAAACAAACACCGACCAACCCATCCAGATCGTCTAGCAAATTGTAGCACTACCACCCCAAATTTACGAGGCACTCCACAACCCAGTACTATACATTCAACCGTCTTCCATGCACGTATCCCGTACCCACTGATCCCACTCGTATCCGGCACGTAGCCCCGAACGCATCCTGTACTGTCCTGTCCTGTTATGTACACACGTACACATGTGCACACATGGACACACGTACATAAAAGATTTATCAAGTCTCTTTTCAGCCGTTCCTAGTAAAAGCGGGTGTACACTAGTCTCGTTGACGGGGCCGAGTAATGTGCGGGTCGAGAAGACTTGCTACTCGCCCTCTACTCGCCCTGTAGAGTAGATGTTTAGGGCACGTTTACGCAACCATTCGCTTTTGCATTCTCGCAGCTAGAAGCTAGAAATCACCTCAAATTCCAACATGGCGGCGGTTTTATGTCAGCCGCCTCGCAACGAAAACAGCAAATAACGTGAGTTCAGAAGCGTCTGGGAAAATTGTTTCGTCAGGAGGAATTCTTTATATTATTGGCACGGATTATAAGACTGCAACTATTTACTCAAACGATGTAGAATTTAGCTAATCCATTCAGCGTTGTTACCATGGCAATGTCACCTTTGCCTTCGCGATTGAGTTCTAGCTGCGAGAATGCAAAGACGAGTCGCTGCATAAACGCGCCCTTACGTTGGGAGAGTATTGGGCGAGTAAAGGGCTAGTTGCAAGTCAACTCGACTCGCATATTACTCAGCTCACTCAACTAACCTAATGGACACCGGGATTAACATCTCTTTGATCTTTCGAACATCCTCGCTCACGTCCAGCCCAGAAGCAGAATATTTTCAGCCGGTCTGCGACAAGCTTTTTGCAAAATAAAAACGGTCTGCGGGAAGAGAGAGGTGTCTGCGGGTGGCAGGAAGAGTGTGAAGATGGAATTTTGCATTGTGTAAAAATTTGAGTTAGGCCTATTTGGGTTCATGAGACAAGTTTCTTGCGACAGCTTTTTGTCGAGACCTTTTTAGGTTATTTTAGCTACACAGCTTGAGAACGACCAAATCTATCGTCATGACAATAGCACCATTCAAAAGCTCTCGAAAAAATGGTTAAAATGGTGTATTTGAACGTCAAAATCGGTCAATTTTTGGCGAAGTTATCGCAAAAAGAAGACTAAGACAGAAAAAAAGTGCAGGATAAATCGTAGTGCAACACTGCCAGCCGTACTGCGACGTAGCGTCGCGCGTCGCTCTGATTCTGCTACAGGGAGTCGTCCAGGATGTTTGTTCGTTTGTTTGTTTGTTTGTTTGTTTGTTGCTCGGCCACTGTGTACGGCTTTATTAAAAATATGCGCAAAGATAAAGAAGAAAGACGTGGTCGAGTAATTGCTCAAATACAACCCCCCCACTCCATCCCTCCCCCCCCCCCAGAAATACAAAGACAACCCCCCTCCATCCCGCCCCATGGGATAGCCCCTCCACGTATCAACGCGGCCCTTGTATAAAGGCAAGTCATTTGCTTTAGCTCAATAAACGGTGTTAGTTTGCGTAGTTCATATGTCTTACGTTAATAAGCCGAGTCGTATTAATTACTAACATGTGTACGCCTTCGCTATCCTTGCATTATTATGACAAATTTTTTTTCATGTTTCAGTGGGATATCGTTTGCGAAAAAGACTGGTACCCCGTCATAGCTCTGTGCCTATTTGGAGTTGGTGGTTTAGTAGGAAATTATATATTTGGCTATCTCCAAGATGGGTAAGTCAAGCTTGATTCGTTCAGCGCTAATCGCTGTTGAGGAGTTTAAGTGTTTTGAATAATGGTGACACCGTTGTGTGTGTGAGTGCATGCACAACTAAATGCTGCTTAAAAAAACAAATGGAAATCGTAGCATACCAAATTTTATACAGTTTAAGGAAAGAATTCAAACATGATCCACTTTCGGTACCATTTCTGGCCACTAGGTGCCGTATCCGTCAAGTAACTGTGTGACCGTAATGGTAGTTGACATAATTCTTGCTTTTTTCATGTGTTATTACTTTTGTGATCAAATGTTTGGCTTTTTGGAGAATATTAGGCTTACGGCACACAGCCGGATTGGACGTGTTTATGCTCGACGAAGATTCTGTTGTTGGCCTTTGAAAATTCCATGTTATATACAGGGTGTTCGGAAATTGGTGTCAAATATTTTGAGGGTCCGCTGTGTGATCAAAGATAAGAAGAAAAAGTCCTATAAACATGGGTCCGGAAATGCACCAGTCTTTAGTTACAGCCCCCCCCCCCCAGGTTTGGGGTAAACAGTTCTTAAATACCTCGTAATGATTCACCGTTTCCATTCCAAACTCAGGATATGTGCCATATCATACCTGGCATTTCAGTACTTCATAATACAGTATTGGGTCGCACAACTTATCAGAGGGAGAGGTAATTTTCTTATGGGGGGGGGGATCAAACGTGGGGGAAGAGAGGAGTAACTGCTTTGGTCTTGTACTTTAATGAAACAAATTGTAGAAAAAACACATCGTGTGATTGAAAACAATCGAAAGTAGTACTGTACTTTCTTTCATTACGTGTAAAGACCAAGTAGGTTACATCGTTTTCCAAGTTTGTGCCCCCCACCTCCAAAAAAATAACAACTACTGTACGTACATCTCTGTGGAGAGCACCAAACATTATCAATCGGGTATCCTCGCCATTAAAAGTGAGGGATTTAATGTGTTTGTTTTCTACTCTTCAAGCAAAGAAGCTTAAAACGTAAAAGTGGGGGAATCCTTAGAATTCGGATGATCACTTGTTTCATTGGCCGAAGCGGCGAGAACAACATTACTGTACTCAACCCACACATTTGAATTTGGTTGCTTATTTGTTTGTTTGTTTGTTGCCTTTGTCTAACGCTCCAGCTTCCAGAAAAATCATCGCATAAACTTGGTTTTGATTTGGAGGTAAATCTCCACCTCAGATTCTTTGTAGTTTTAAGTGTTAAAGACAAAAATCCTTGAAAACCCAACTTCTAAAAAACAATAACTTAGAAGTCTTAAAAGTTACATTACAGCGGGCAAGCTCTGCCATTCATTAGTTGCTATCCCCCTGTTACGATCTCCCTTCCAGAATGTAATAACATTTATTGACAAAAACAACAACGTTTGTGATGCGAAAAAGTACTGTAATCACAAATTCAAATTGAACATTCGCATATCTGTACAAGGTGACCTTGAACACCATTTGGAGAGTCCACATTTCGGGGTTGACAGACGACTTCTTGTTAATACAGGGGTTTGTTAAATCACTTGATGACTTAAATCTAAAGGTGACATTGTGATCCTTTGTTCACGTTTACTGTTCGGTAGTTCTCTTCCCTAAGTATGGAGTATCCAGACATCGAACTGGCAGACATGCACTACATGTATGGTCTTGCAGATGGAAATGCATTGGAAGCACGACGTCTCTACGCTCAAAGGTATCCAGACAGGAATTTGCCATGTGCTAGAACGTTCAGTCGTATCCACCAGCGCTTACGGGAAACAGGCTCATTTGGGAGACGGACATCGGATGCTGGAAGACCCAGAACTGCGCGAACTGTTGGCTTGGAAGACAGAGTTCTCCAGCACATAGCAGAAAATCCATCGGATAGCACACGACGCATTGCACGCAGAGAGGGTGTCAGTAATTCGACGATTTGGGACATTTTGCATCATAACCTGCTATACCCCTACCATTTGCAACGTGTCCAAGGTCTTGGCGAGGCCGACCTTCCACCACGACGAGCGTTCTGTGTGCGACTGAATCATGAATGTGGAGCAGACGCTCATTTCCTGCCGTCTATCCTGTTTACAGATGAGGCTGGCTTCACACGTGATGGCATATTCAACTATCACAACAACCATCTTTGGGACCATGCAAATCCGCACGAGGTACAACAATCTAGACATCAACAACAATTTAGTCTAAACGTTTGGGCTGGAATTGTTGGTGATCATTTGGTAGGGCCTTTTTTTCTACCTCGACGCCTAAATGGAGAAACCTACCTCCATTTCCTCCAGTATGACTTGCCCCAACTACTGGAAGACGTTCCCCTGGCAGTCAGGACACGAATGTGGCTTATGCACGATGGTGCACCTGCTCACTTCAGCCTTTTGGCCCGACATTACCTTGATGGAAGCTTTCCTGACAGATGGATTGGACGTGCAGGCCCAATAGCATGGCCTGCTAGATCTCCGGACTTAAACCCGTTAGACTTTTATCTTTGGGGACACTTAAAGTCACTCGTGTACAGTACACCAATTCCCAATGCTGATGTACTTCGCCAAAGGATTGTGGATGGATGCAACCAGATTCGCACAACCCCTGGAATCTTTGAACGGGTTCGTCGGCCCATGGCGCAGCGGCTTCGGAACTGCATCGAGGCAGAGGGGGGTCATTTTGAGCACCTACTATGATAAAACGCTTACGTTTAGTTTGTTTTCCGTCGTATTTATCTTTTTGAGTTGCTTGTCACAGAATGTTCTGGAGAGGAGGTCTTTTGCGGATGCGTATTGCAGTTAATTGCAGCAGAGCCGCAAATGCAATGATACTCAGTAAAACTTTGAGTAGCCATCTTCTGTTTACTTAATGATGTTTCATTTCTCGATTGTTTTCAATCACACAGTAATGTGATACGATGTGTTTTTTCTGGTATGTACAATTTGTTTCATTAAAGTACAAGACCAAAGCAGTTACTCCTCTCTTCCCCCAC